>JARHVA010007528.1:270000-285000 GCA_037957365.1 Torreya grandis | reverse complement strand
ATAATATATAAAGTTGAATAGAGAAAATCTATGAAGGCATGCAACCAAAATTATAATAAAACTAAATAAATCATGCTCATATAAAAGGGACAAAAAATCATTCTAACAAAATAATCTATGGGTGAAATTAGGATTGTATAATAGAGTAGTTGGATAAATTATTCACATTGTATAAATTCTAGACTCAAAGCCACCATCATTACCAACTTACATAGAAGTTCCATTCAAAATATACTTTGTTCCACCATGGGATAGTAATAATCCTTTGAATCTTACAATTCCTCTAATTATTCAAATTAGTTTGAAACAAATACCTATGAAAATGTCATGGGGCCTAACCATACATAAAGCATAAGGAATGAATCTTGAAAAAAAAAAAAGTTGATATTATAAACATAGATTTTCAAGGCTTCACCTTCACTAATGTATCAAGGTTTCACTCCCTTAAAGACATATATATCTTTCATCTTTTTAAATTTGAACATTTTGTAATAATGAAGGATATTCAATATGTAATCATAAGGAAATCAGAAGAAAGAAGATTGAGAGAATTAGCTTTTCTAATTCATTTGAAACATATATAAATGTTTAATATATTATTCTATAGAATTACTTAATGTGTTTTTTATTAAAAATGATTGGGAACTTCATCTTTTCAAATATCTTCTATAGTTTTATATAGATAATTTGGTAAAGAAAATGTGTGAAAATAAAAATAATTTTCTCATGGTATACTAACATTCCATTTCTATATTGGGATATTGAAATGTGTTAAATTCTATTTGGACACTTGTTATTTCATGTTTGTATTCTATACATAAAAAATTATATCAATCATTGATTGTACCATTTAATATAATAATGACGTGTTTTTTACATTTAATGCCTGTTGATGTGATTTCTTATACTATAACTCACATTTTTTGCTTATAGATATAGTATCTTGGTCCATTCTCTAAAATCAATATTGTAACTCTTTTTTCGATAAGCAAAAATCTATAGTCACATAAAACATATTTTAAACACCTCTTAGAATCATCCTACCTAATTTAAATTTGCTTTTGCCTACTTCTGTAAGAACATTGCATTATTAAATGTAAACATTTATAGATGATGATGGAAAAGATGAGTGATATAGATAGGCCTTTCAAATAATGCCACATTGATCATTTACTGATCTCCTAACTATCCTAGTAGACTGTGTGACCTTGGGCAAAGTATTGCTATTCGTTACTAATAGTCATAGGGATCACTTTTGGTCTTTAACACCTTTTTCACATAATTTCGTGGTTGATATAGGATAAAAGTCAAAACATTGAGATTGACACAATGTTGAATAAAATATGAATTCATGCTCAAGGCATTCTATGGAGCCTGAGTTTAATTTCAACATAATAATGGGATCTAGACTAAAATTCATAATTGAGATGTCAAGCTCAAATATTATATCATAATCATTGAATAATAAATGATCACAGGTAATAGTCATGTATGCATGAGAGTTTCAATAAAATCACATTCAAACTCAAAGAAGCTAATAATGAAAAGAGGTTGGACCTAGAATATGGGATTCATGATATAGAGAGATAAAAAATGATCATCCTAGGTGCCCAACACACACCGTATGAAAAACTGAAATATGGGATCTCCCTTTTGTTCACATTCTCATTACTTGTATTTTATGTTATATAATTAAACAATAGGTTTAGATTTAGGGTTTTATAGTGTGTTTTAGGTGCTCCTTAGCTTCAAATTGGATATATCTCATGGGTGATTTAATTATTATATTTTTTATTTTGATTTATTTCTCAAAATCCCTGTCCCCAATTTCCTCAATTTGCTTTAGACACTTCTATTTTGGTGCTCATATATGTTTCTTGATCAAACTAATTAAAAGTTTGTCCACCTACCCAAATCCTACTCATGAAGTTCTTAAGCATTTTGACATACAATCATTCTTTAATTTTTCCCTTTGAGAATAGAAAATATCCTAAGAGTGCATTTTTCAAACATTATAAACATGTTTCCTACCACATTAAATATTGGAAACACATCTTAAAAACTTCATAACAAAATAAAAAATATGTATTAACATGAATTATCTTCAAATTTTCATAATAAAATGATTTTATTTGTTGAGGTATGAGGGAATACATAAGTATCATGCACATCTAGTGGATGGAGCAAAAATAACTCCCCAATTCACTCAAGCATCTTTCATGATTACATTAACCCATTAATGCAACAAAGGCTTCGTATAATTCCTTCTTTAGTGGAATGATAATGTTTTGACCCCAAACACCTCATTAACTTTTTGGTTATTTGTATCCTCTTTAAATTTTATATAAGACTATTTTTTGTTTCATAAAGCAAAGGATGAGTTTATTTGATGTAGAGTGATTACCTAAAGGTTGAACAAAGTTCCTATGGTTTAATATTTTTTTCACATGTGATCTTAAATATCACTTGAGAAATGAAAACATTGCAACACCTTATTTTATTAGGCCTCTTATGTTATTTCCCAATCATTTAACAACTTTTCAAATCTTTCTAATATGCTTACAAGCCTTTGTTTTATCTTCCTTAGAGCATAATTTATTTCATGGGCTCTTTCAATGTAGTCATAATTTTTTGTAGGCTCGTAAGATCCATGTAAGCTATCATTGATACTTCAATGTCAAGGTTGACAATTAAACATTTAATATCCACATAATCTATAAGTGGAAACAAAAGGGAAACCCTTAGCCTATTAGAGTTGGTAGGTCCTTCAACCAACGAATAAAAAGGAGTGGCCACTAGACCTCTCAGCTCTTATAGGGTCTAGGGACCCTAATGACCAATCATGAAGGAATACTATCATCCCTCATCCTAAGAGGATTGGTAGAGACTAGGGTGAATAAAAAAAGGGCCCAAGTCTTAGTCTATCAATTATAGCATGGCTAATACCACCTCACATGCATGACATGTTGAAGGGAAGAGATAACCTAGGATGATAAAACTCAATGTCAAATAGTAGATAGAAGAGAAATTGAATGGTTGAATCATGTCTAAGTGGTATTCCTAGGGTAAGTCTCACTTATTAAAACCCATGGATGAGTTAGGGAAATGGATTGGCACCACATATTACTATGGGCATATTGATCTTAGGATTGATGCCTATGAAAGATTTTACTAGATTTTTTGACTATGAATTTAACCAATGAATGAGTGTAATTTGTCTATGGTGATGATAATATAATTAGAGGTCAAATTTTAATTTTTTTTACCAAGGCTCATAGTATTCATATAGTATATCAGTGACACTTTATTGTTTAGCTCAATAGTTAAGTGTTCAAGATCCACATCGATCACATGTGACAACAAAAGGGTGGCCTTTAGCTTGTTAGTGTTTTTAATCCCCTTAACCAATTAATTAAGAGGAGGGGCCCATATAATTTCATCTCTAATAGGGTTGGGGGACCTTCATGACCAATCATAAATGAGTTTTTTCATCCACCATAACTTCTAGGCTTAACATATCTCATGACCAATCAAAAATGGCCTTAGTGTCTACCTATCAACCATGGTAAGGCCAAGACAACTTAATATGTGCGACACATTGAAGGTATGAGATAACCTAGGGTGGTTATCCTAATTTTAGGTGGAATACCAAAGGGAAAGTGAATAATTTCCATGTGCTTAAGTGGTAGACCCATAGAGAATCAAGTTTGATAGAACCCATTGATGAATTGGTCCAATGCATGGCTACCATGTGGTATTATGGGTAAAACTATCTTAGGTTTGACTCTCTTCAAGTATGTCACCATGCCATCTGATAGAGAAATTAAACCAATGAATGAGTTCAATTTGTCTATGGTGACGATAACAAAATTAGAGGTTAAATTTGACTATTGTTTATCTGTCATCATGACGTAAATATTTGATGACTACGAATATCTTGGTGAATAAAAATAGGACACATGGGGTAATTTTTTTCCTTAGAGATGAACATAACCCAAAGTAAACATAGTGACCACACTATAGTGGATTTAGTCAAGCTAGAGTGTAATTTTAGGGACTGAGTCATAGGTAGAGATGAACTAGGGCAAGTAACTCAAACATGGTTGGCAAGCACAAAGTTATGAAATTGAAAAAATGAACCCATGAGAGCTTGATGGAGTGAAGAGATCAAGTGACATAGACATTGTCAAGCATTATCAATGAAGGATCTCATGATAACAACATAAACCCAAAAGTGATCTAGGGTGGTCTGTGCCAAAACTTATCTAAGATTGGGTAACTTTTGATGCGTTTGAGGTGAATTTAAGGTATTTTCAAGCCAATGAAAATTTTCATAAAACCAAATAAATTAAAAATTCAAGGAAGGACCTAATATGACTATCAAAATCAAGGAAAAATCTATAAATATGCCACATAACTCTAGGGAATATGTGACTCCTCCTAAATTTACTATCCAATTACTCATCATTATTATCAAACCCTAATAGGGTTATATAGGGATATAATTATTATTTTACACATGGTTCCATTGGATTCATTGAATATATTACTTGTTAGTATC
The DNA here is from genome assembly GCA_037957365.1 of Torreya grandis. Lineage (NCBI taxonomy): Eukaryota > Viridiplantae > Streptophyta > Pinopsida > Cupressales > Taxaceae > Torreya > Torreya grandis. The sequence continues at coordinate 280,439 of JARHVA010007528.1, read as the reverse complement.
CCCTTCATGTAATTCACTTGAAGATTTATACGCAGGCCCCATGCTTAATTATTGAGGAGTTGACTATTTTAACCTAGTATGTAAGTATGCATTAATTAAGGGGTCTTGAGACTATAGATAAGGATCCCATAAATCATTATAAAGCCCTAAGAGATAAATTTTTATCCTATAACACCATGAATGAGCTTAGAGAAATAATAGGGATCTTGGGTTAACCAGAGGATGGTGAGTAAATGAAGGAAAAAACATAATAAATGTGGTCAAACCACATGCCATGATAAAATAATTTATGATATCTAAGGTTTTAATTTGACAAGAGTTACTAGCCTACCCTACCAAAGCTTGATGTCAAACCCATATGGTGTCATGTGCCAGTGTTAATTTCTTTGATTCCTTCTAGCATTCTTTCCACTTTTAAGGAAAATTTTAGTTTAATATGTGTGATATAGGGTTGTGTAAAATATTCATATATATATATACATATACATATATATATATATATACATATATATATATATATATATACATATATATATATATATACATACATATATATATATATATACATACATATATATATATATACATATATATCACTATTATTGATGTGTATACCATTTATATGTCATAATATATATAGTTTGAAATCATGGTTAGATTCCATTTAACTTCTTTGAGAATCACAATGCATTTATTTTGATTTAAATTCATAAGATCTCCCAAGTATTCTATTAATATGTTCCTTAATTTATATTAGACATTATATAAATCCACAATATAATAATTCCTAACCTCTTTACCAAAATTTAAAGGAAGCATTTTAAAAACACTACCAATCCTACAATGAAGTTGTATTTAGAGATACTAAAAGGATAGATAGTGAAAATAGACCCACTTTTTATGTCATGGTAGTACTATGAAATGTGTATACATATTTTAAAACCTCAATAAAGGAACATATCAAATGAATAATGGGAAATATTAAATATTTAAATATCATAAAATATATTTCATTCTAAAATCAAACAAGGTGTATATAACTATCATTTCAAAACATATAGATTATGACTCAAAAATAGTAGACCACCTAGATATTAGTTATTAATAAAATATTATTTACCATAATCATGTCTCTCACATATTAAATAATATTTCAAAACACATTAAATACTTTCTTTGAAGTCTTGATGAAAAAATAGTTAATTGCAAATAAATATGCTACCCCTGGGGTCTATAGTATCACTAAGATCCATAAATAAGGTAATGCATTAAGAATTGATATTGATACCAAAAAATATACTGCATATAGTGTAGCATTTTCTTTATGAATATATGTAATATTTTATTTCATAAAGCTTCCTCTTTCATTCATAACACTGGTGATTTCATGGAATTTATTAATGTTAAGAAAGATGAGTTTAATGGGTTGTTAGATAGATTTAGTATGGTGTCCTTCTTTATAAAATTCCACATTGCATAATTTATACAAGTGGTGTTAAATATCACAAATGTGTCAAAAACTAATTTGGATGCTTTCTATCTTAACTCTTACTTTTTATCCTTCAAATGTGTTTTCTATGATTAATGTCAATATATGTAAATAGATACTACTTTCCCCCTATAGTAGTTGACCTTTGCATTGAAAATTTATAAGATAGAGTTCTTGATTACTTTCCACATAAATCCAAATGGTGGTGAGGTATATAGGTGAAACCAATTTATGTTGATAACATGTCCAAGATAGATTGGAAGAACTTCACTATTTTATTATTAATCTACTACCCAATATGAAATTCAATAGAAAAATAAAATGGAAGGGAGCCTACATTATTAATTGTCTTCATTACCAAAATTTTTGATGGTTTCATAGCTATGAATTTATATATTAAATTTAATATAATATAACTTTACCTACATTCTTATTTAGACAATTAGACTACATAAAATTTAATAGTGTTAAAAAATATGGTTACTAAACCTTGAAAATTATCTGATTAAGACATCATTGATCAATAAATTTATCACCTAAAAATGATTATTAATATCAATGGTTACATAATTTAAGAATTATCTAGGTTCACCATTTAAATTAAGGCTAATATCTAAAAACATGGACTAGATGATAAAATATCTAGAGACCCAATAGCATTCTTGCCTTATGTTAAAAGTATTTCCAACAAGAATGATAAAATTATAAAATGCCAAAATAGAAATAACAACTTCCTTCACATTAGTAAGTTGAGATTTTATTTATAGTATAAAAAATACCCTCTACACCCTATCATGTTTAGAGGAGTATATATCTTTGAATGCTCTTGTGGAATTATGTACATCAAGGAAACATGGAGGATTCCCTAGACTGGAATTAAGTATCATGAAGTTGATATCAATACATAAAGAAAGTAAAAAATAACTATTATTGTTCATTCATTAAAAACCAAGCATGTTGTGTACATTAAAGATGATATACTTATTTCCATGGAAAACCATTTTAAAAAGTATAAATTAAGAAAGGCCATTCAAATTTGTAAACACTCGTTTAATATAAATATAGATGTTGTCTTGATGACTTGTCATGCTTAGAAACCTAATATTTGACTAATTTTAGGTTAGTTTTTATTTAATAGGATTTAATATTTATTTTAAGTAAATGGTTAACCTCATACTTAAATTAATACATAAATCAAATAATACAATAATAATTACATTTAATTAATTTATTAATTTAATTTAATTTCCTTAAAATCTAACCTTTTATATTTATTAATTATACATCATATTAAGTATTCATGTTTATAAATTAATAATCCTTTGATTTTTAACATTTATTACTAATTCATCAAAATTTAATATTTTTATGTTTTTAGATTTTGAACTACGTGTCACACTGAGCCATCATCTTGTATTAAAAATGGGTTGGGTGAACACATCTTTCTAAAATCTATAAATAGATAATTTTTCAAATAATACCTGTTTTGACCATTATGTATTCCATATTTAAGGAGTATGGGGGTTTCATATTAAATGATTAGTCCTTTTTTATGATGAATATTCATGGGTAGTTATCCAAAATGTCAAGTAGAAATCAGAAACATGATTATTCCAAAATCTATAATATTTATTTATATGGACAATGAGAGATTAAAAGGATATTTTTCCATGTAGTTAAATTTTAGTGGGTTATGTTGATTAATTTAAGATGGATATCATAGGTTATTTTTTAATCCATTATTGATGATAATCTTGTGGGCATTGTAGATAACAAAATAAAGTGTTATACACTTGATAATGTCGTAATATGTTTGACCTTCAAATAAAAATGAGGCAATGCCAAAACTAATATTTAGATCACTACAAAGTATTCAATATTTATTGAATATATAATGGAAACATGAAAATATTTAACCTAATATATCATATAGAATACAAGAAAGTAAAAAAGAGTAAAAAAAAATTATATTGTTCATAGTATGTATGTAAATTAGCTTGATATAAAGGATTAACTCAATTTGGAAATGAGATAAAATAATGTTATGATGTCCTAATACATACATGACATAGAATAATATAATTCCAAAATGGTGATATCCAAATTTTTATGTAGTAAAAAAAAGTACCAAAAAATAATGCATTAATAGATTTTCATAGACGTAAAATGAAAGCATTTTTTTAATAGTATAATTAAAAAGTTAATGTTATATACCACTTACATTAGGAAATTAATTTTTTAAAATGGTAGGCATTCACCTACCTTAATATCCTTACCTTTCATACTCAATTTATGGTCAACATTTATTGTTGGAGGATGAATACAATTAAATTTTTCTATGTTTGAAATGTGTTACATGCTAGTGCCATATTGATATAGTGTTGTAAGATGGTTTATAGAGTTATTTTAGTCCAATTGTGATGTAGTTGAATAAATATAAGGGTTAATGCTTAAAATATTGAATCTATGATAACAATAACTTTGCATTCGATGGTAAGTTTATTTCACAGATATTTAGACCCATCCGTTAGATTACATTATTATTTTTGTTGAATATTAATGCGTGTTTGGGTATAGTTTATATTGATGTGCTTATAACCCAAACCAATAATTTAATTAATATCAAAATAATAAAAAATAAAGTGTGATGAGGTCATTATATATTGAAGAAATTCTCATATTATGTTGAGATTATGTAGAGATGGCATTTTATGTAGGTAAGTCTATTTTTGATGGATGTTCTCTGATATTCCCTGATTGATGTAGATAATGTGTACTAATTTTATTTTTAAGTATTGTTTCCTTGATTTTCTATCACAACATAGAAATTTTTCTTTCATTCATTTGCTTCAATGTCTCTTTTAATATATTATTTGCAGTACCGATAATTGAAATGAATCATTTTCTTGAGGTTCTTACATTATCATTGTTTGAACCTTGATGAAATCTATGTTGCATTTGGATTTCATGGACTATCATTCCTTTTTAGTACATAATATATTTTTTCAAATTTTCCATGGTTATTCAAAATTTAATGAAATGTAAATAATGTCTATTGATTTTTTTAAAATTCATCAATTTTATTAATTTTTTTAATTATAAAAATTATTATATATGTATATTTCTATATTATTTGAATATTTTAGAAAATGAGTGCATAAGAATGCAATGGATTTATTTTTTAATGTTAATTCATTTTTGTTTTCCTACGTTTGGAGTGCATTGACTAGTGGTTGAATAGTATGTTACTTTATTTTTTCTTTGTAATCTCCATGTCATAAATTTTAGTGGTTACAATATTTTTTTAAGTATAGCCACCATAACATATTTTTCAAGTCATTTTGTATGATGTTATTATTCACATTTTAGATACATTATATTATAAACTATATTGTGGTCATCATATATTAATTTCACACACATATATGCCTCCTATTCACCTTTATTTCACATATACATGTTCATTGTGAGTTTTAACATATTAACTATTTTAATCCCCTATAATAATATCTCAGTTTATGTTAAAGCATAAAAAGATTTCACTCCAAAATATATTGATCAGGAGATATAATTTTTTCTCACTTAGAGAGGAATCAAAACATAATATTTTTTTTTAGTGAAACTATCTTGGCGTTGACGTTACTAAAGCTTACACAATAATTTGATTTTTTTTATAAATTAAATAATTCTTATGGGTCATTCCATTTGGATATAATTTTAGTGCCATGAGACATTACCCAAATGAACACATATAAGTATAATTAAAACCAAAAATTAGTATTCCCTTGACACACATATTGTAAGTACCTATAAAGTATTATACATCGAAAAAACTATCCTTATTTTATCCAAATTTTAAATCAATAACTTGGAGTATTCATCATATAATTTTTAATTACACCAAGCCATGTTTTATTTTATTATTGGTAAATTTTAGGGTTATATAAGGGAACAATACATTAAAAAATATGAGAAAAAGATCAAAAATAGAAAGCTTAATGCAACTCCTATACTAGTGGAACACAAAATAAATTAAAAAAATGCAAATGTCTCCTAGTGTACTAGAATGAAAAAAAAACAATTTGTAGATAATTCAAAAAACATCAAGGTAACTAAAAAACACCCAAAAAACATCTATATTCCTTCCATGGTATTATCTTTTATGGATCTAAGGTTCATATTAGATGGTTTCATCTCCTTACCATTCATGCTTCTATTATTACAAACTAAAATCCACTCACCCTCAACCCCTTTGTTAGGAAATATGGGGATATTTACATCAAAAAAAATAGCTAAAAGATTGTTTAATAGATCTTGAGCCTTCATCCCACCAATATTTTTTTATGAATCCTTATCCATGACCTTCCTGCCTAGAGATAAAATTTCCATAAACATAATTTTAGTATTGATATTTTATGAGACAAGATAGTATTTTATTTAACTAGGACTATCTTTTCCACTAAAATTTAAATAACCACCACTAGGTCCTCAATCTTACTATCTTCATAAACTATTGTATGTTCTAATCCAACATCCTTAAACCAAGTGTTTCTTTTTCTATGTTTAATAATTGATAAGTTATTTACCAAATAATAAGTATGAAAACATGTATGACATCTAAAAGGTAACCTTTCATAGTCTAGATATTTAACCCATGTTGTATCCTTCACATTCAAATCCACTTATGTAATTAGGTCCTTAGAGACATCTAGATTCACCAAGATTTGCATATATATTGAAAGACCCATTTATGTGGTTAATTAGTCTTCACTCAAAAATTCCCCTACAAAATTTCATATCAACTTAAAAACATTATGGTCCCAAAACAAAGAAGGTTTGGTAATTGGATCTAGATAAGTTTTGAGTTAAAAAATTTTGTATGTGGATTAAGATTTGGATACTAGGGCTTAGCTAGTAACATGTGATGATACTCACAAGACCAATAATAGTCCATACAAATGGTATATATATAGATTAAAAAAAATAAAAAATCATAATAAAAATACCTCTAGCATAGGTGTTTATTTAAATATTACCTTTTAGTAAATCTTTCAAATGTACCATTATATAGTCAAGAAATTTAGGAAGACTTGGTTAGAGGCCAATAAACTAACAAAACATTTCATTAAAATATATCCAATATTCCCTCTCTTGTATCACTTTGTCAAAAATTATAACATCATTGTCTTTAGTAGTAGTTAATGTCTAAATCCATCTTTTCCTTGAAATGTACTCAACATATCTTTGTTAGTTATGTTGAATAATAATTTCAACCTTTGAAACCTTATGTTTTGGATTTTTATTTTGTTCACCTGTCAACTATAAAACAAACCTATTTTTGTTTAGATCTAGTCCAATCATTGTACCATATACATAATCCCCATTTATACCTCTATCTAGCCACCTATAGGTCACCCCTCAGTAGTCATTTTGGTCTTTTATGTTCCTTGGTCAAAGATTTGGTCAAATTAAGAGTGAATATTATCAAGTATTAAACATTAAGATTGTAGGGTTGTTCATATATTAATAGAGCATAATTTCACATTCACATTTAAAAAATAACATTGAATGAATTTAACTCCATCTCCATATTATTTTATATGAATATAAAACTCAATCATTAATGAGTGTGATTCGAGTTTCATAAACCCATTACACTTTCCATGGTTTTATATGGTTTTATCACTCATAAGAAAACCTATGTTTTTTATGAAAAGGATACATATTTTTTAAGTTTTTAATGTATTTAAGAATCAACATATCACACTGATAGGTATTATAATTAGGTTTCACTGACTATATGGCCATAAAGAGCTAAATAATACTAGGAAAATAATGCCAACCTCAATCACTACCATTAATGATTCTTATCCCTCCTAATGTTAGTGACATTGCATGCATAAATAGTAAAATAAGGATTTGAGTGAGTCGTATTATCGATTAAATAATTTCTAATATCATAAGTTACTCATAGGTAACTAATGTACTAATAAATCTAAGTATATTTATTTATTTAATACCCTTTATCAAATCAATTTCATTGTTTTAAATTTAGATTAATGGTTAATTGTTATACTTTACAAGATAAAATTAAATTAAATTTTATATCATATTTAGGTACTTACAATCAAAATTATTTTCAAATATATGGGTGAACTAGTAAATTTCTCAAAATATACCAAACCCTCTCATTTCCTTAGATTTTTATCCTTCTCTCTAGAGTTTTCATATTTTAAACATATGGATTGATTTATAAAACTAATCACTATTTTTATCCATATTCATAGGAAACAATACATATATTTATCCCTTATTCACTAATGTTTCATCCCTATTCACCTATTAGGGATTACTCTACAAGGATTATCAATATACTGTATAATAATAACACACCCCAAATGTTTATTGTTATTGTTGTTATTGTTATTGTTATTTTTATTGTTCTTGTTATTGTTATTTTTATTTTTATTGTTATTTTTATTGTTATATTTATTATTATTGTTATTTTTATTGTTATTGTTATTGTTATTGTTATTGTTATTGTTATTGTTATTGTTATTGTTATTGTTATTGTTATTGTTATTGTTATTGTTATTGTTATTGTTATTACTAGTTTCTAAACCTATTATAATTATAAATTAAAAAAAAACCTTTATAGACAAGAATAATGGATAGTAAATATAAAGCATTTACTGGCTAAAAAAATAATCCCATTGTTATGTTCATAATATATTTCCAAACCTAAGGCATGATTAAATTTTCACCTAAAAATTAATAAAATTTAACATCATCTCTATAGAAACACTTATATTGGTTTCAAAATTTGACATTTACCACCAAAAAATTATAATTAACAACTTTGAGGTGATTTTTGAAGTGGGCCTAGAAGAGAAATCATATTCAAATCATGGGTAATAGAATATTACATCAAATCTTATGTAGAATTATTATGTATTATTAATCCATAAATCCTTAATAGTATGGTATGCCAATTTACTTGAAAAAATAATAAACATATATTCATTTTTGATCCATTAATAAAAAGAATATATAATTTTTTTAAGTTCTTTACCATGACATACATTTAATTTGATAATAAGGTGTTTTTAAATTTTATCAATTGAGAGAGAGAGAGAGAGAGAGAGAGAGAGAGAGAGAGAGAGAGAGAGAGAGAGAGAGAGAGAGAGAGAGAGAGAGAGAGAGAGAGAGAGAGAGTAAACAGAGAGAGAGAGAGAGAGAGAGAGAGAAAGAGAGAGAGAGAGAGAGAGATTTTTAGATAAATTTAATGTACTATACTTGAAAATAGACACATTTTAAATGTGGAACTATAGGTTAGGCATATGAATATTTTTTAAAGGCCTTGTAAATGGTGAGTCCTTGGTATCTTATTAGTCTACAAGGTATTTAGGGAAGTGATGCATAAAAGATATATTTGTATGATGTATCTATTTTAATAAATAACTAAGTATAAAATAAAGCAAATAATGATCTACCAAACTTAAGTGAACTGAATGTTACCTTCACTTCCTCGAATAGATTTACATTTTATTGCACATGCCTTGTTATTACTAGCTATTGAGGTATTTAAAATCAAATAAACAAAAGGATCATATAAGAAATAATAATATTATTTCTATTATATCTAATCATTCAAATATTAAAATAAGGTAATTTTAAAAATATAAATAAATTTAGATATTAATTTTAAACAAATGTTTATCTTATAAATTCAAATAATAAATAAATAATGCATTACACTCACCCATGGAGCTAGTCTTGTGGATGATTATAAAAATATTTCTATCAATATTCACAATAAGCCTACATGATTATTTGATAATATATGTTCAATATAATTTTAATTTCTATGAATAAAATTAATAAATATTAATTTATTAAAAGTGAAATGTTACTTGGAAATATATTTTGAACTAAAATGAATCAAATTAATAGATATTAATGTATTGAAATTAAAATCATGGATACATAAATCTGATTATAAAATATAGTATGATACAAAATTTTATAGAATCCATAATTTTTAAAAATAATAATTGAGCCTAAGAGTATGAAAACATCCCTAAAGTAGTTTTAGTGTTGATTATTCAGGCTAAATATGAATAAAAACTACATACAAATATCCTTTTATTTTTTTAATATATAATAAGAATTCTATTTTGTCTAAGGACATTGCCACACTATCAAGACATGGTTGCACTACGACATTTGGCTACTTATTGCATCCATATCATAGTTAAATTTATGCCTAATTTATTGATCTAGGCTAATATGAATGATTATGAATATATCTTCATTATGTGTGTAGGTCATCCTATGTGTTGAATACATTTGAAAGGCAAAATTTAGTCTTAAACATGCACTAGATATAAATAAGATAAGAAAAAAATGGGGAAAAATTTATTGAGATAGTTGACCTACCCTCATAAAACCCTATTGAATGTAATAGCTACCTGGATATCCCAAATGGGCCTCAGGTTGCTGAAGTAGTCCCTCCTAGAGTGGTTTTGTGATCCTTAATTGTACAATTATATTAAAGTGCCTAGAATGTTGAGAAAATAATTTAAAATGGATTCCATTGACCTATTGTAAATAATATCCAAACTTGGACGATGACAATTATAAGTACTCTAAATTAAAATTGTAATAAATAATGATATTTTGATAAATGTGTAGTAAATTGAAATCGTCTTAATAGGTACTCTCAAGTGAATTCATTGATGTGATTTTATATCAGAATATTTAAAAAAATATTTAACGAACTTTTCTAAAAAATTATATGAGTTTTTGTGTAATTTCCAAATTTCTAAAACTGGTCATTAGAGTGTGTGGGACAAGGATGTAATAGGGGACAAATCCCTAGTGCAAGCCTACCTGACTTAGTACAGTCATATCCAAAAATTAATAGAGACTAATTAAATGTGTGTTATAG
>JARHVA010007528.1:197500-257500 GCA_037957365.1 Torreya grandis | reverse complement strand
ATGTAAGAGGAGGAGTGATATTAATAACTTTCATCAATGGAATAGAGGATGGTTATAGGTTTATAAGGAAGAAATAAGGGAATCAAGGTTGATATTATAGATTATGGAAGAAGTTTAAAACCAAAGTAGTTGATAAATTAGATGAACAACATGATTAAATTTTTCAAATGGATAACTATGAGAGAAGACAATAAGTTAAAGTTTGCATGTATGAAACTGAAGGGTCATGCAATGATTTGATGGGATCACCAATAGAAATAAAGATAAATAAAAGTTAACGAAAATATCAAATTATGGAAAGAAATGAAGAAGAAGGTGATGGAGAAATTTCCTCCTATGGGTTAGGCACAAACCCTATACAGTATATTACAAAATTTGAGGTAGAAAGGTCATAGTATATAGGATTATACAAATGAGTATTAAAAGCCTTCCATATGAGTGGATAATGATGAAATAAAATAAAAAATAGATGTAAGGTACGTAAATGGCTTCAAATTTTCTATTTAAATTGAGTTAATCATGCATAGAACACTTTTCATGAAGGAATCTTATTGATTAGATTTGATGGTAGAACAAAAATTAAATAGACAAAATTTTATAAAAAAAATCTATTGGGCCAAGAAGGGGAAAATCCCCTCCAATAAGTGGATGAGGTATATTTATTAAAAATAGAGTTGGGTTTACTACCACTATAGGAAAAACATCATGTGGTGCAAAAATATAAGAAGATAATAGACAAGGGTTTCAATATTAGCCATGAGGAAGAGGATTTCAAAGAGGACGAAGCTAGGGTGGTGGTAGAAGATGATTTTCAAATCAATGGAGGTATTATGTTTTTTATAGATGGGGAGAAAAATCCCATAAAGTGTTTGAGTATCCACACTAAAAAGATACCAAGATCAAACAAGGTGGCAAGATGATCACCCAAGAATGAATTTACTTGAATCTAAAATAAAAGAGCAAAATATTGAAGTTGTAGTATTTGATATTGGAAAAAAAATCATAATGAGAAGAGCTTGTTCTAATGAAAGAACATGTCTACAATAAATAAGGTGGTCATTCATGGATGTGAAGTAATATTTTTCAAATAATGTGTAATTCATAAGCTAAGATATGAAAAGTAATTATAGATGGTGGTAGTTGTGAGAATATGGTTTCTAAGGACATGATTAACAAACTAAGTTTGTAGTGTGAAAAACAAAATAATCATTATCAGATTTCATGATTTAAGAAAGGTAATGAATTTAAAGTATATAAAAGGTGATTAATCTAGTTTTCTATTGGTAAAACTTACAACAATGAAATATGGTGTGATGTTTTACAAATGGATGCATGTCACATGTTATTGGGAAGACCATGGTACTTTGATAGAAAATTAATTCATGATGGAGAAAATAAAACGTATTTTTTTATAAAAAGGTGGTATTAATATAGTTTTTTAACCTCTTAAAGAATAAGGTTAGGCTTAAATCATGCCAACTACAAGATAATTTATTAAAAACATGATGATAGGTTATTGCTATACATTATTAGTGAAGAAAGAAGACACATAAGTGGTGGATGTAACAATAGAAGTAGAAAAAGTATTGAATGAATATTTAGATGTTATTCTTGATGAGTTAATAAATGGTTTAAAACTAAAGATAGATATTCATCATCATATTGATTTCATTTTAGGATCAACTCTACCCACTCATGCAACTTATATGATGAGTCCAATACGTAATCAAAATTAAATAGACAAGTTACTGAATTGGTAATGAAGGGTGTAATAAGGGATAGCATGAGTCCATGTACAATACCAATCTTGCTAAATCTAAACAAATATGTAGGGTGGAGTATGTGTATTAATAGTTTGGTGGCATATCCCAAAGAGAATCATATAAGTAATAAGTTTCCTTGGTTTAGGAATGTTTTAAGGAAATTAAATTCATAATTTTAGTAGTTTTATTATACGAATAACAAACTATATGAGAAGAAAATAATTTTCTTGGAGAGGGGAAGCAATATAAATATTTGAGTTTTTGCAAAATAAAATTACATAAAATCCTATTTTACTATTACAAGATTTTAACAAAGTGTTTGAGGTTATTTGTGATGTTTTTTTTACGGAATTGGTGTCATGTTGAGACAAGAAGGGAAGCCAATATAATATTTAAGTGATAAATTAAATGAGGTAAGAACAAATTATTAAATGTCTAATGTTGAATTTTATAATATTTTACAAGCATTGATACATCAGAGGCATTACCTAGTGCCTAGGTAGTTTATCCTATTTGATAATCATGAGGCTTTGATGTATGTGAACACTCAAAATAAGTTGAATAGTAGGCATGGAAAGTGGGTGTATTTATTATAGGGTTATACATATGTGTTGAACCATAAATCAAGAAAATATAGTTAGGTATATCATGCTTTGAGCAGGTTAGTATGGTTGATTACTACTATTTTAAGTGTAGTTGGATTTGAACTTATTAAGTAAGTATATGATATTGATATATATTTTACTAAGATAGTTAAGCAATGTTGAATCCTTTGATAGGTGAGGCAAGTAGTGTTTATGATGAGTATCTTATACAAGATGGTTATCTCTTAAAATGAAAACAATTATGTATTCCAACTAGGTTTGTAAGATACAATATAATAATAGAATTACATAGTGGTCATTAAGTTCGACATTTTCTTAAGACATATACTATAGAATTGGTGGATGATAACTATTTTTATCCAATTATTAAGACATATATGAAAATATATGTTTCAAGGTGCAGGATATGTCAAGTGGAAAAATGACGTGCACAATATACAGGGTTGTGCATGGCATTACCAGTTCCAAGAGAACCTTGGACATATTTCAGTATAGACTTTATGTTGGGATTACCAAACACGTAGAGAGGTAATGATTCAGTTTTTTTAATTTTAAATAGTTTTATAAGATGGTTCATTTTATTACATGTAGTAGAACTAGTGATGCTACTAGAGTTGAGAAAATATTTTTAGGGATATTTTGATATTACATAGTGTTCAAGAACTATTACATTATATAGGGACACAAAATTTCAAAATACATTATGGAGGAAATTATGGATAAAGATGTGTATTAACCTATAATTCATTAGTCATACTAGCCCCAAATAAATGGATAGACAAAAGTTGTAAAGAAGAGGTTGGAAAATTTATTTAGATGTATAGTTGGACAGAAGCCTAACGCTTAGATTTGCCATAAGATGAGTTTGTAGATAATAGTTCAGTAAACAAATAAACAAGAATATAAATACTTTAGATTGTTCATGGGAGATATCTTATGATTGTTTTAGTTGTGGCATAGTTACCAATTATAGATCTAGTTAGTGATGATGAAGAAGCATTTGTATAACATATACAATAATTAAAATAAGAAGTAAGAAGAAAGTTAAAGGAAATTAATGAGAAGTAAAAATATGAAACATACATCATAATAACATCAAAAATATTTTAATAAGGAGATATACTTATGGTTCACTTGAGGAAAGAGATATTTCAAAAAGACACATACAACAAGTTAAAGTACAAAAAAATTTGACTATGTAGAATTCTAAAGAAAGTCAATGGCAATGCTTATGAAGTGAGTTTACCATAAAATTTTGATATCAATACATTATTATATGTTCTATATTTTTAAATTTCCATGGAGAAGATGTTAAAGGTGAGGAAGATGAAGAATTAGATTGGCAACAACAGGTGCCTAAGAAGAAGAAACAAATTAGACTACAACTTCTTGATAAGAAGATAGTAAACAAAAGGAAAGGATGTTATGATATGTATTTGGTACAATGGTAAGCTTTAAAGCAAGAAAATAACACTTGTATTATATAACTAGAGATGAAGAGGATTGATAATATAAAATGATAATAGTAGAATCATAGTAACTTGTAGGAGCTTAGTTGTTTTCAACTAGAGGACAATGATGCATAAAATGAGGCCAAACTTCTAGAAGCCATAACTTTTGATTCAAACCTATATTTGATCCCATATTTATGACAAATCAATTATTTTAAACATTTTATTATATTAATAACCTATCATATCTAGTTATAGATAGTTTTGATATTTTTTGAAGCTTATATGTGACCATGTGAGGGTCGAAAATTATAGTTTAGTATTTTTGCTATATTTTTTTATTTTTTAAAATTGTATATTTTTATAATTGCACATTAACTACTCTTTATACTTTTTTGATAGGTTAATTTTATTTTTTATTTTATTTGTAGATATTTTTAGAGCTACACATACTTGTATACAAAACTTACTAAAACTAGAATCTACTAAAAATAACAAATTATGTTTTACTATTTTTAGATTTCCAAATTTTCCCTGTCAACTCCAATTTTGATTTTACACTTATTTATGCATAGTTTTTGATAATTTTAGTCATCAAATATGAATCAATACAATTTATTATTTCAAAAGTTTTACTAATTAATATTTTCTTATCTTAATAATATTCAGGTTTGTTAAAGATTCAAATCATTTGAGAATGTATAAAATTGGATTAATAATAATTCATTAAATAAAGGAATATTCTTATCATTTGATTTTTATAAAGAATCCATGATATCATTATGAATGTTATGTAATTTTGCATGAAAAAATAAAGTAATATTTGGTATATGTGTATTTAGTTGTGTTATGAGAGGTGAAGTGGGTTGAGGAGGAACATGTTGAGTATCTCTATGATGGGATGACTACTTTGTTGTTCATTAATATCATGGATGACAATATCTCAAGTGAAAATGGGATGAATACTATTATAACCTTAAAATGTAGGTGGATAAATGAAAGGCACCAAATATGCATTTTTATGTACCTTTTATTGGAAAGTTTCAATATTTTAGAAATGATAATTTGTTAACATTTTAAATTACTTTTACTCAATATCTATATATTTGTACACATGTTGATCTTTTTTCAAATAGGCTATGCTTTACCTAAAGAAACATTCCATGAAAAAAATTTACACTTTATTGTTGATAAGGATATTATTTTAGGCAAGATCATAACAAAACAAAATATTTAGAAAAATTAAAATAAAAAACCCATGAGTGGTTGAAAATATTAAGGCACACTAGGATTGCGTTAGAACAATCAAATGTCAAGTTACATAAATCATTTAACCCTTTTTATATTATATTTATTGGTGAATAGCATAATAAATTATGAATAATATATCATAAATTAGGAAAACTAAATAAACTCATCTTTAGAATAATCTAATAAATGTATTGAATTTGAAAATATGCTAAAGATGGAAGAGTACAATCCTAAAAAATATTGTGAGAGTAAAAATTTGAGGGAAAAAAGATACTTAGATTATGAAATGATACACATGATGATATGATAGGAACTAATTCAAGGGTAAATATTTTGACAATTCACCTAGATTCATCAAATTATGGAATATATTTGTTTGTTAGCATGGATGCTAGCATCAAATTTTGGACACTAGTGATGATGATTTATCCATTGGTGAAGATGTATCCTTTTATTAAATAATCATATTTACATTTTAGGTTTCATATTAACATTGGATGTTATTTTATATCTTGCATACAAGTTTCAAGAATCATTTTCTTTCTCAAACCTTATGTCCTTCCATCATGACATGCCACCTTGAAAAATAGGGTTTAGTAGACTCATGTGATATAAAATTGACCTCAAAGACACCTTTTTCAATGAATATTGCATAGATATCAATATACTCTAAATATGGCTCTAGGACGATGAATTTATATTCCTTATGTGGGATTATGTGTGAATAATTATGTGATATTATATTTGCAAGTGTATCTAGTGATCTATTTTATAAAATTTTAAAATACTACTCATGGGATGTTATTTTAATGCTTCATTCATGTAATAAGACCACTAACATAAATAATTTTAAAATATAGAATAATAGGGAAGTATATATTAATTGTGAAAATCATTTTTAGTTGTGCAGCGTGAGTTTGAGAGATGATGGATAGGTATTTATATGAAGATAATGAATGACCCATAATTTATATTCATACCACACATTTTGATGTAGCCTCATGGGAGAGTTAAAAAACATATACATGATGACCCATACATATTGATAAATTTTCAATTTTATTTTTTCTTTGAAGGAAGAGACATTCGCATTAATGTTAGTGTCATAATATGGATATAAATCAATTAATTTGTGTCACTATAATATCAGGTTTAGAATATAAGATAATAAATTACACACAATGAGATAGAAAACTAAGCTATCCAAAAGTGGTAAAGGTCATGAATTAAAGTGTTAATCCATGATTAAAATTTTCCATGTATACAAGACTAGTATGTCATATAAATTCATATTTAGTATCTACACCTATATGCACATTTTTCTATCTAAAACTCCATAACATGTATAGATGTAATACTCTGCTCAATGAAATGTGTAATATCAAAATTTGGTTAAGTAGCATGCATGGTCATTATAAGAGAGGAAAGGTTGCTTGTGTATAATCAACATGCATTTCTTAAGAATTGTTATTTTACCTAAAAACCTTGGGTGGATGTCACATATGTAACTAGATGTTTATATGTAATTAAAATATAATTAATAAAGGTATAAAAACATAAATTATAATTTTTAGCTTAGAATGATAGTTTTATATCATAGAAGGGTAATATGGTTCCCTAGATATAATAGTATGAGCTAAACTTTCATATTCATCTATTTTGATATATAATATTTCAAAATATTTATGTGGATTAAAGTTAATATATCCAATAATGATTTTTTCATCCATGGCATGAAGTTTCTCTATTGTAGTTGTTTGATGAGTACCATAAGTGTCGACATTCATGAAAATTCCATCAATATGATGTGTATTATCTGATGTGTAATATATTTAGATATAAGGAGGATGAAAGAGGACATACATGCCCTCCATCTGATGATAAAAAGAGATAACTCAAATTACATGCTTCAATAATATGATGTAAGGAAGGCTTGGGATAGTTCATTGTTAATTTTATCTATAATAATTTCTATAGACTATATAAATTGAATTATATGATTGATCAACATGTAACATAACAAATCAAAAAAAAAGACATGATTACATTCTCGATTTTAAATAAAAAAAATATATAGTTTTCGTTTATTATAGCCATGGGTGATGTGTATTATTCATGAATAATTAAAAATCTGGTGTAATAAACCCTAAAGATTAAATTTGAAACCTAGAATGATGAAACATTAAAGGAGACCTAAAGTTTGACATAATTTGATCATTGTATAAGTTATCTACTTTGTGTCACCTAATTTTATTTTATAAACCTTACTAGAATAGAAAATAGTACTTGAATTCATATTACTAAATAAAGCATTCAAATATACACTTAAGTGTAATTTTTTAAAATATATTTCATTGATTTGACAAGTAAAATATATTAAATATAATAAGTAAAAAAAAATATATACACACAACTTTTCCAAATGACTGACTGACTATGATTATGTTTTAATACTAGAGAGAAAGTTGAAGAAGGAATAATATTTATGTCATTTAGGAAATGTGTTTTTATGTACATAAAGTCACTTCCATTAGACTTTGGTTGGTATTAAATATCAATATGAACATTTATTATTGAATAATGATTTTCTCATGAAAATGCGGTTTGTAAAAGTACAATCACCTTCATCTATCTTCATTAAAATTAAAATCTCTATTTTTGAAAATAAAATATATAATAATTCAAGAAAAAATATAAAATTAAAAAACTTTACATAAATCCAAAAGGAGAAAACAATAAGAAACATGTTTTATTCCACTGTTTTACATTGGATTATGATAACCTACATAATACAGGGCATACCTATAATAGTTTTGAAAAACTCAAAACCTCCTTTAAACAAATAAAAAATGATATTTTTGGATAAAAACGTAACAATCCTCAAATACCAATATATATCATGTCAATATCAATGCTTTTAGATGAAACAATGGAAAAAATAAAATTATTTTATAGACAAAATCCATTTTAATAATATATTTACGGAATATAATTTTATTACTTGATAATTATTCAAGTAAATTAAAAAAACCATTATTTCTAATAATATTTAATGAATCATATAGAATACAAATACCATTATAAATTTATACGTAAATAAAACGTTTAATAATTAAATAATACACAAAAAATTTATTTATTTATTTTGGGATATATTATATATCTGATAAAAGAATTTATTATTATATTTAACATAACTTTTCATTTGAACTTCACTAGATTATATATAATACATAAGAATCACATGTTAAGTATAATTAATTTGTATAATCCTACAGTTCAATTTAAATAAAATAATCACTCGTAGTTCTAAGAAAAAATTGCAATGTAATAGAAATATTAGGAATAAAATCTTAAGATACCAATGAATTTATTGTTTCAAAACTATTTATATAATATTTACCATCCACTTTAAACTATGTTATACTTTATAAACCACAAACATTTTTTAAGAGTTAAAAAAAAAGTGTTTCAATAGTTGTGATAATTATCATTCATCTCTGTTAATTATAGATGACATGAATGATACTATATGTTTTGATAAAAAATACATCGATTAAATATTTTTATAAATGAGAGTTAAATTGTATAACTAAATAATTAATTTAATTCAAAATGATTAACTTTTAATTTAATGCATCAAAAATTTATGATTGTATTTATTTAGTTTATATAAAAATAAATAATTTATAGCATACAATAGCTATTAAGTTATATAAAAAAAGAGAAATAAATAAACCATGTAATATATATCTTCTTTCAAAATATAATGAATTTTACAAATCTTTTAAATTGGATCAAACATTTTTGGAACCAAAATAGTTGAACATGTAATTTTACAAGCATAATCTCCTCCTTACGTAATTCAAAAATACCTTGTTTTAAAACTATTTACCACTCTACATGGGATGCATTTGTTTGGTTTTAAATAAGCTACACATACCCACATATAGAGTTAGAGGAATGATGATGTGCTTTTCCTAAGCCGGTCATACTAAATAATAATAATGCTACTTTTAATCACAACTTTTAAAATCTTTAATTGTAAAACATAAAAAAAATATTCATAATATCGATTAGAAAACTTCTTCAGTAAATAAATTAATATATATGAAATGTGTTTTTTCCAAATAAATAAATATTAATTTAAAAAAAATATAACTAAATAAAAACTAAACTTTTCAATTTCAAAGTTCAACATAAATGGTAAATATTCATACATTTAAAACAAAAATAGAAGAAATGCATATAATAAAAAGTAATCATCTTTTTATTAGCTTTGCTTGCTCTCATTATTTTTGTTTGGGCACCGGGGGTGAAGTGAGGTGTGCATGCCATTTCACAAATATACTCTATGCACAATTTATTTCTTATAAAATTGAAATTGTTACTAATAATATTTTTCCACCTAAATGCATTCAAACCAATATCAAATTACTTAAAAAATATTATAATAAATGCAACCAAAAAAATTGCTTATTATAGCCATGACTCTAATAAATTGAGTTTGTGAAAAAATAACTAAAAAACATAGAACATTGGATAAAATTACAATTTATTACATATATCAATATTTTTCACTAATTTTGATTAAGATAAACCCAACTTTAACTACCATGAAAATGAGAGGTCAGGGCTCTCCATAAAAAAGCCAAAAAAAAAAAAAAGAAAAAAAAAACTAGTAAAAACAATAGGAAATGGGAAGAGGACTAATCCTTGAAAAGTAGAAGGAAACAAGCCACCCAAAAAAAAGGCCAAACTAAAAAAAAAGTTGTAAGACCCAAAGAGGGAGAAGTAGTCTGGGAAAAAGTGACCCAATCCTACACCCGAAGGCTAGTCATAACTAATCGAGAAATAATCCAAAAGACGAGGAGACGCAACAACTATTAAAAAATCTAGGAAGAACAACTAAGAGAGACACGAAACCTTGTTCAAAGTTATAATGCAATGCAATTGGTCATTGTTCCTTGCTTTTTCGAGAATTTCATTTGGGGGAAGGTCGAGAATTTCCCCTTCAAACAATCAAGGCCCTTGAAGGTCATTAGAATCATCATGGTCAGGTATAAAATTTATATCTCCACAAGTCACTGTGCATGAGTAGTCACGCTATCCGAATTTTTTAAATCTTGAATAAATCTATTTATCCCTATCAAACACTATTTCCTAGTTCCAAGAGCCCATGGCAGACCTCAGACAAACTGGTTTAGGAAGTGTCCGGATACTGGTCACCAGCACACAAATTCTAGCTGAAATCAACATTTGAAAGGAATGGCTGGTTAGTTCAATGGTCACCAACGAACATAAAATTCTTGTGATGGTTTCCAGTGTCTAGTCTGTCTAGAAGGTGGAAGGAAGGCTAAGGAATTCCAACCATAGAGGGATTCAACCAGTCATGAAGTTCAAATGAGACCTATTCAATGTCCAAGGTTGAAGCAAGATGATTGCCCTTCCCATTAACCATGGTCCTTGTTCTTAATTCAAAATTCTTGTGTAATAACCGCTTTAGACCAAAGAAAACAAGAGATAGTGGTAAATAAGAGCAATAATTTTAAATTCGTCAATCCTTTTCATTTTATTTTCATCCAATTCTTGATTACTTCGATGCCATGCAGTGCTCCCACAACTTTTCCCACCAAGGATTTGCCATACTTTTCATTTGCTTCCTCAAAAACCTTGTTGGGAATGTACAGACCCAGGTTCCAGCTGGTAGCTTTAAATATTGGAGGCATGCAATCATGTTTCGCATATTCCTCTTCCATTCTTGACTTGAAGTGTCAAGCGCTTCGAAGGGGTGGTTATATCTCCGATAATGAATAGGAGTTAAGGCAATTAGATAATGTTTAAAATTACTCATTCGTAGAAAGAACATTAAATGTTCTAACCAGCACCATTTTTTGTTGGGGAAATATTCTTCCATCCATTCAAACTTAAAAACAAAACGGTTATAAAATAAAAGCAATTAATTCTCCAACAACGAATATTACTACCAGTTATTAACACATCTAGCGAGTATTTACATTTGTATGTAGACAATAACATAAATTCGGTCGTTAGAAGTTTCTTAAAAGAATTTAAATATGGCTCATTTAGATTTGTATTTTTAAAAATATTCAATAAAATACAGTGGAACTTTTTGATTGATTCTTTATTTTATTTGAATAATTATTGATATGTTTCAATGTTACTTAATTTATAATATTTAATTTAAAATTGAAAGAATTTATAAGTTGTGTATGGTAATTTCTCATTGTTATAGGAAGGAATATATTTTATTTTATTTTTTCATTTTATTTTATTTTTTAAGACTATGAAAGATTTCTAATATAACTTGTAAGAGATTTTGTACTTACAATGAAATTTTGTTTGATTTTTTATCAAATATGTTTCTTTAGTGCACATATATTTTTTTTCAAGAACAACATGAACACCGTCCCTCCCCTAATATCAAATATCTTCTACTTTTTATTAATCCATATACATGCATTTTAATATAAATTTAAAAAAAAATTGCAATCTTTATTACACAATTCAATATTTAACTTGACATTCTCACATATCAAAATCCTTGTTATGTTTTTTGAAATATAAAATGTATTATTATCTAACAATCACTACTAATATAAAAATATAATAACACAAGCAACATACATAAAATATATTTTTGAAGAAACAATGCAAAAAGTATTTATAACCTCGAGCATTATCATATTATCAAATGATATACCTTGATCTTCTTTCATCAAATTCAAATATGCCCAACTCTAACTATATAAAATTATCAATGCACCTTTGTTTTATACATAGTAACTACTAACCATAAATAACGTAGATAATAGCATGATAGATATCATTTTTAAATACTCATTAACATAATATATATTCCATATTTAAAACTATTTATATGGAAATAACATCCAAGTAAGGAGGGCCTACATGATATATATTAGTTTAAAAGGATTCTTTAAACTTACAATAATTCTATTTAAATTAATTTATATTATTATATTTTGTAGAAAAATATATTATAATTAATATTAATATATGATTAAAAAATACAATAAATAAAAAGAATGTAGAAACAATACAATAAATTAATTTTGTTATCATTATAATAACATAATATTATATGGAAAAATAATTTATGGAAAGTCAATATTTTTTTAAAAACATTAAAATATTTATATTTTATAATATAATTATTATCTTATTAAATTTTAAAAATCAACTATCTTTAATATTAAATAATTACATCATTCCTTTATGTTTGTATCACATAGATATTACACCTATTTACTTAATTAAATTAAATTTGACAGAGAATATATCAATAAACAGAAATACATTTTTTAATATTAAATCAAAACAATTTAAAAAAAAAAATGCTATCAACAAATCATTGAGAGATGCAAACAAAAACAAAAATACAAACTACTAATTAAGTTATATACACATGTTTGGGCCTGGTAATAAATTATATAAAATAGAAAGTGGCGTGCGATTGCGAAAGGAATATAGAAGCAAACGAATGTAGGTCTGAAAAAAATAATAACGAATATTTGTAAATTTAATATTGGATGTCGCTTAATAAAGACTCCATCAATGCATTAACAGCCCTATCACATACGTGGGAACATTTTCAAAAAGATAAATGCCCTGTTGGTCATCCCGTGTAAGAAAACTAATTGGGACCGCAGACTGTCCGTCCGTCCGTGATGGCTATACGTCTGGAGGAGATTGCCCTGTCTCACTCTGAGAATAACGGGGAGACGGGTCATAATACCATATACTATCTAAAGTCATTTAAATTCATCCTTCCAAAACTCTGTACTAATATCCTTATCTTAAACGTGCGTCAAATTTAAGAAAATATTTAGAAACATCGATGGAAAAGATTGAAATTCAGACAATGATATTTACTATAATGAACATGTACACATTTTAACATGCAACTGTGGGCATAGAAAAAAAGCAGCATTTCAGATTTGTAAAAATAAATTAAACAATATAATTGATATAAAATTTTAATTATGTATTCTATTCTCAATTAGATTTTATATAATAAGAAATGTCTTATTGAAAAAAAATTAAGATGAACTCAAAACGGGAGTGGGTATTTGAGATAATTTTATTATCATGATGCTGTTAGAAAGGAATTGTTGAAAGAAACGAAACTGCCTATAAGCGGACTCTGAAACCATTTCGAGTATCTAAATAGAGCTGTTTCTCTAAAACACATCATTCACCTGACAAACAACTCAAGGTAACACAATGGAATAGATGTAAAGAGCAATCAAACATCTTGATACACACAGATCAAAGACAAGTAAAAACAAACAAACTATTTCTATTAATGAAATTAATATTACAGAGATTAATAAACTCCCACGTTCAAACATACAACTGAATTCAGTGGTCGTTCTGAGGCCCATAACCCCTGAACTTAATGGTTGTTCTGTCGACCAATCACAACTGGATTCAATGGCCATTTTGAAGCACATTCTTCCTACCAGCTTAGATTGGAATGCACTCTATGCATACTCAAAACATAGCAGTTATAAATATTTATAATATTCTTTGGAAGAGTCTAAACGCACAAAGAAATCTTTCGGAAATATTCGAAGACCGTAGAGCATGCATTTAATACTACAGCTTTCAAAAGATATCTTCTGTAGATTACAGAAATTAAATAGATAGTAAAACTTAAATGCTGAATGATGATATCTTCAAGGATTTGATTCAATATAGGTAGGTTAGAGTACCTATGAGGCTCGAGCTACATTTTCCAACATTCCTCTTTATTCTAGACTACCGTAGCATTCTTTCGAGCTGCAATCTTCGGAGCAGCATATAAACCTTGTACCCCTTAAGTTGAATGCTCGTCTCAAACTGCTTATACATTTTCTTGACAATGCGTCTCATGCGGAATACACCAGCTTGCGAAATACATCGTTTTATATGCGGAATACATCGCCACCATGCAGACTTCGGTATGATCTTGAACACATTCAACACCTCTTATTTTTAGCATTTGGAGCAGGCTCTCCGGAGAAATCTTCTTTGTAATACGCCTCTTATCCTTGGCGTTAGATGCATCTACGGAAGCTTGGATTATCTCTTGTAGTTGAAAGCTTTGTCTTTAAAGGACTCGGCTCGGACAACTTCTCATTACGCTTATATGTTGGGCGATTCCTTTTAATGACACAACTGCTCTTTCTTGAACCTAGAATTTCACCATGGTTTAATGTCACTGCGTTTACTCCTTACTGGTTGCGATTTTTTTGTACAGACTAGTTGCTCATGATCTCCTTCAACTCTCTGTGCTTGCAAACTTTGGTGTTGTCTCTTTAACTTAGAGACTACATAAAAATCAGTCCAAAAACCATGATCTACCTAATCTCAGCAGGTTATGAATGCTGTTTTACCATTACCAAAAAAACACAATACTCAACTCCATAGTTACTCTACATGACTATCTTCAACGAATCTACCGGTGAAGAGACTCGATCCATGGACCTGTTCGTAAAAGGTTGGATAAATATGCTTCTGCGGAAGCTTCACTATCATAAAACACACACAGAAAAACTATACAGAACTATGGTGTCCCAGACATTACAAGGATGTGAGCTACGACTCACACAAATAATTGAATGCCTTATTCAAACTACACAGGGTTTTCTTGAATTTACACGGACTGGGCTACTAATCGCGATGAACTACAACGCTTTCATCTTTAGCTAAAAAACACATTGCATCAACAGACAGTAGCTTGGAAAAAAAGTTGTACCAACACAGGCCAAAACAGAGAACTGAGCAACCCATTGAGCAGCCTTCAGCTCTGCAACGTTTTCTACAACTTCACAGGGTTCTCTCCATGGGCTCTGATACCATTTGAAAGAAGTCAAACTGTCTATAGGAAGACTGTGAAACCATTTGTAGGTTCTAAACAGAGCCGCTTCTCTAAAACACATGATTCACCTGATCGACCACTAAAGGTAACATAATATAACAGATGTAAAGAGCATTCAAACATCTTGATATACACAGATCAAAGACAAGTACAAACAAACAAACTATTTCTATTAAAGAGATTAATGAGCTGCCATGCTCAAACATAGAACTGAACTCAGTGGTCATTCTGAGGCCAATACCACCTGGACTTAATGGTTGTTCTATAGGCCCGTCACAACTGGATTCAATGGCCATTCTAAGGCACATTCAAACTACCAGCATCAGTTGGGATGCACTCTACGCATACTCGAAACATAGCAGTTACAAATATTTATAATATTCACTAGAAGATTCTAGATGCACATAGAAATCTCAAGGAAATATTCGAAGACCCTAGAGGATGCATTTAATACTGTACTTGTCAAAAGATATCTTCCATAGATTACAAAAATTAAATACAAAGTAAAACTTAAATGTTGATTGACAGCTAGATGAATATCTTCGGTGGGTATCTGCAACGATTTCATTGCCATCAATTAGGTAGGCTAGGGTAACTATGAGGCTCCATCCACATTTTCCAACAATTATGCACTATAAGAGTTTAATTTCCTGAGTTTGTAAGAAAGTCAATAGACTTTTCGTTATAACATAAAATTTTGCACGCTTCTCTACAAGTTCAAAACTTTTAATATCGTACTCTATTATAATTGTTCATCAAAAGGAACAAGACCTTTTTAGAAAGTAAGGGAAGAAAAAGAAGGGAAAAAATATAAAAATAAATAAATTAATAATATATTATAATAATATTTATCTTAAAATAAAATAAAATTTTTAAATTTGAATAAATTTTAAAATAATAGTTAATTAAGATTCTATAAAAAAATATCATATAAATAAATAGCTTCTTTTTCTTATTGATTATCATTTTATTTTTTATTTTAATTATTTTATAAAATAAAATAAATAAATAAATAAATTATAGTTTATTTCTTCAAATCATGTTTAATAAACTTCATAATTTCATAAAACTAACATAATAAAACTTTAAATATATATTTTATGCTCTCTCAATAAAAGAAACACCCTTCAAAAATCAACAAAATATTTATATAAAATAAAAAAGTATTTATTAAAAAAATATATAAATACATTTCGCCTTTGGTTTTGGTCTAATTTCATTTGTAATTAATATTTAAGAAATATTGATTTTAGAATAGATGTCATCATATAATTTTCATGAACTCAATTTTTTGTCGATGTCAAGTAAGTTGTTAACTTTCATTTATCCTCTAAATACGAATAAAAGAGTCATAACATCTCCATGTGTGTCCTTTTTTTGCTTAGCAGTAAAAATATACAATTATAACAATTATTATTTTTTAAATAAATAATTATAATATAGGATTATATATTAAATGAGATATTAATTTGAATTAATAAAATATTGAATAAATTTATGTATTTATTTATATTAAAATATGATAATAAATTTATTAATAGTAGCGAATATATCGGATAAAAAACTTTAAAATAAATTTGTAATCTTGAAAAATAATTTTTAAAAATTTTGATATTAATATTAGTAAGAAATTTGAGACAAACAGAGTATTCTTACTGTTTTTATGCAAAGAGACTAATTTGGTGTTGATTGTCTTAAAAATAGTTGTATCAGAGATCTTTGTTATACAAAATTTGAATTATGAAATAACTCAATATTTCAAACCTATGCCATGTTTTAACATACTCCCTAAAATGAGCATTAAATTAATTATATAGCTCTATTTGTATGAAGCCAATGATTATATGTTATCAAACAACATCCTATTATTAAATAAATAAAAACACAATAAACTCTTCATGTTATAGAAATGATATATATTACATTGTAATGATAAATTTAAGACTTTTAAACAATAAAATTATGACCATAAAGACCTATATAGATGATTATGAGAGAAATAAAAGTATTAATTTAAAAAAAGAGTTCGTATCCATCTATTAAAAAATATAATATTTCAAACTAATAAACTGAAATATTATCAAGACAATAAAATTACCAATAGACCAAGATTTTGAATAATAACCAATATTAATTCATAGTGAATACTTCAAATAATTATAAACCATTCAAAAATAAATTTTTAATTTAGAATTGAATTTGACATACAAAATTTAGAACTCTTCAAATAAATAAAACTCAACCTATTATTTTTAACCACTATTATTTTAGTAAATTTTGCATGCAAGTGCATGCAACTGTAAAAATGTACAAAAATAAATTAAACTCTAAAATTAATATATTGAATTTTAAACTGACATTCAAGACTAGTTACAAAAATAGATGATTTAAAAATTTAGAAAACAACTCGAAAATAATACTAAACAACAATATCAGACCATCAAATAATCATATTTAGGCTTCAAAAAATATGTAAAACGTCTCATAACATAATTCGAATGCTATGGAAGTATTAAACATTTGGAGACAAGCATTATGGAAATAAAATAGGCTCAAACGGAGCTACAAATCAAAAGTTATGGCATCTGGAAGTTTGACCTCTTTTCTGTATCATTCTCTCCTGGTGGCAAACAACTCAACTCATGCAACCATTTATTATTAACAATCTTTTTCATCTCTTATTTTTTCATCCAAGTGTTTTCTTCTTATTTTAATTCTTCTCATTGTACAAAATATGTCATAACTTTCTTGCCTTGTCTTTATTGTCTTATTATATAGAATCTACACTATATTTTCATTCTTATTATTTGATACTTGTTGCTTCCAATATACTTCATCTTATTCTTCACATTCACCATATTTCCATAGAAATCACATAAATATTAAACATCAAATACTGAAGAGATATCAAAATTCTGTGATAAACTCACCTCATAAATATTGTCATTATTTTTTTTCGTAATTTTGCATGGTCCAATTTTATTGTAATTCAACTTGTTATATATGTCATTCAAAAATATCTCTTTCCTCAAGTAAACCATTACTAAATCTCATTTTTTGAATATTTTTTAATTTATTTTGACATATGTTGTTGCTTTATACTTTTCATTACTTTCATGTAACTTTCCTTTTACTTCTTATTGTAATTATTGTATATATTCTGCAAATATTTATGCATCATCACAAACTCGTTTTGTAATTGGTAATTGTACCAAATCTAAAACAATCATACTATTTCTTCAATAAACAATCTAAAATATTGATTTGCCTATTAATCTATTCATTGGACTATTATATGCAAATTCAATGTGCATTGAAGCCAAGTCCCATTCCTTGAGCCTCTCTCCAACTATGCATCTCAACAAATTTCCCAAGGTCCAATTTATAACTTCTATCCTTCCATCTATTTTAAGATGATACGTACTAGTTAATTGTAACTTAGTCCCCATTTTTATTGGCAAATCCTTTTAAAAATAACATAGAAATTTGATGTGCTTAATTGATGTAATGATTCATAAACCAGGGAAAGCAACTTTTCATAAATGGATACTAAAATTCTGAGAATGAATAAAAGTGCTTATAAAAATTTTGACTATTCATTTTCCGATTTAAAACTCTTTATTTTATGTCAAATTTTAACTACCCATAATTTGTTGTAATGTTTCATTAATTAATTCATAAATTGAAATACATAAAACAAAACAAATTAAAACTGAATATTTGACACAAAACATGATCATGGAGTTCACCTATCATTTGGGCTACATCTTCAAGATTGCTTCACTGCAATCCAATCTGTTATAAAAGATGCAAATATTAAAATTTACAAATTACATCCAATGGAAAATGAGAATCTGCAATAGTGTTGTAACTAACTTTGACAACTTAACAGTAACATCTGTCAAATCTGTGGATTTTGTTTATCTTTTATTTGCATTTATACCTTTCTCCATTAAAGTATATTAAAGGGAACTCTAAATGGGTATAACTATAAATAGGAGTACCTCGGCCTTCTGATGGCCCTGCAAATCTAATAATCTCCTTGAAACTATACTACAACTATATACATCTCTCTATGACTAAAGGCAATAAAAGTTACACAATCACAGTTATCAATACACAGTTATAAATACATTGCTTCCTTGCCCATCATGGTTCTCTGTGTTTTAAACTACCCTATAAGTATAATAATACATCCCCACTTGACCCAAAGGCCTTTGAAACAAATATGCGTTACCCCTGCTTACAATAGCTATATATAAATTTCTTCCATAGCCACAGGGTATGCAAAAATAAAAGAAACCTAATTATATAGGCTCGGTCTGTAATTCAACACATACCATGCAATGTCAAAACAAAAGCGTGCTACATTTCGGGACTGTGTCTATCTCATGTGCAGTCACGTATCCGCTTTCCATGACAAGCGCTTAATCTAGAAGAAAAACGTGAACACAATTATAACCCAAATCAGGTAAGGTCTCTCTTTTCCAAAAATGGACTCGACTCTGCTAGGGTCTTCACACCCTTTTTTGTCACTTTGGTTCAGGCCTATGTACGTAGTATTCACATTCGTCTGTGGATTTAATCGACCAAAATAGATGAAGTGGTTCATATTATGGGATCTATGGTTCCACATATGGGATATGTGTCTTTACGCAACAGTAAATAGATCATTCCCAGATGATCTCGCAAACAAACGATATGTTCCATATGCATAACTGTATATATCACAATGAAAGCCCGTCTTCAATTATGGCTCGGACCTGCATGCTATTCTACAAGTAAATGAGGATCGTAGTGACATTTGTAAACAGTATATCTCCATAAAATTAGCTTGGCGTCAGCATACCCTCACAGGTATCTTCCTGCGTGCATGGCCAATGGCCTTTGACAGCTGGAAGAAATGAAACTGATGTGGAATTGCGCTTCGAACCTCCTTCAATATCCCTGTATCCTTCATGGCTTGGTTCAAAATGAGTTTTCTGCATTCCATCTGGGCTTGGTTCTACTGTATTCTCCCATACTCGGCTTTTCAAAATAGGAACTCTCTTTCTCCGCCATGAGTCAAGAAATTTGTCATGAGTTTATTAAAACAACAAATTGGGCACGTCCTTTCTCGAACTTGGTTCCATGGAGCAACAAGACAGTGATCTGTATATTGAAAAACATGCCTCCTCTATGAGCAAACCCAACACAGGCTCCTTCAATATCTATCTTTTCCGAAAATAACCCAAATTAGGTTCCATCTCTCTTTTCAAAAAACATTTTTCACTCTGTTGGGGTCTACCCACACATATTTGTCACTTCGGTTTGAGCCTGTGTATGTAGTATTCACATTCATCCGTGGCTTTAATCAACCAAAATAAATGAAGTGGTTCGTACTATGGTCTCGACGGTTCTGTGTATGGGATATGAGTCTTTACGCTGCACGAAATAGATCATTCCCAGATGACCTTGCAAATAACCGATATGCTCCATATGCATAACTGTATATATCACAAAACAAAGCCCATCTTCGATCATGGTTTGGACCTGCAAGCCATTCTACAAGTAAACGAAGATGGTAGTGACATTTGGAAACCGTATATCTTCACAGGCTTAGCTCAGCCTCAGCATGCCCTCACAGATATCTTCCTACGTGCATCGCTAACATCCTTTGATAGCTGAAATAAATGAAATCAATGCGGGATTGGGCTTCAAACCTCCTCCAATATCTTGTGTATCCTTCACAGCTTGGTTCAAAACGAGCTTTCTGCATTCCATCTGGGTTTGGCTCAACTGTATTCTCCCATACTCTGCTTTTCAAAACTTGAACTTTCTTTCTTTACCATGAGTCAAGACATTCGTCATGAGTTTAATGAAACATCGAATTGGGCATGTCCTTTCTCTGACTTGGTTCCATGGACCAACAAGACAACAATCTGTATATTGAAAAACACGCATTCTCCATGAGCGAACCCAACACAGGATCCTTTTAACGTTTGTCACGCCATATAAAAGAGGAAAACCAATCCTCTTCATGCCCATTCTGGGCCTCTTTCTTTGCTGAGGCTTCCTAAGCCTTCTAACCGTGACTTCCTCTTGTTTTGACCTGTTCAGATCATGCTAACAGAAGCAGATTCAAGCCATGCTAATAAAACAATCGTCAAGCCATAATAGAAGAAGCGTCAAGCCATAATAGAAGAAGCATCGAGCCATCTTAATATAAGAAACATGGATTAGACTTGTGCTTGTCTCTATCCAAACACGTCTTCCGTGGCTCCGTGTTTTTTTATCTTCTTGGTCTCTCTACTCGGCCTCCATCCTCAGACCTATATTTTAGTCTGCATTTTTTTATTAAAACCTTTCATGGCCCCCTCACCGCCTTGAATTTTACCTTCCGTCAGGTATCTTGCCAAACACGGCTTCCCTTTCTTTCTCGGTATACCATTTACCAAACAAGGTTATTTTCCAACATTCGCATGATAGGATTTTATTAAACCTTTAAATAAGATTTCATTACCATATTAATTTATGGCTTAAGCCACGTATAAAAGTCTTTTATTATGCCAAACTTAGAGTGGAAACCACTAATTGGTTTGTTAAGTTGGCTTCGTGGCATCTTGAACTCGGTTTCGAACTCGATTTGGCTATCGAGTTGACTTAGACTTTGGTTGTTGAGTTTCATACGAGTAGGGATGATGATTTGGTTTGCAACATGGAAATAGATAAGATGTGGTGGCAGGACACATGGTGGTCTAAGGACCCACCACATAGACCTCTCCAATTGTTCCTCATCCTACCACATGTTGCAATCACAATCACAAAAATAATTGTATGGTAAATAAATAATAGTGTAATTACAAAATTAATAAAACACCATTACCATACATAGTGGTAGAGCCTCCCTCCGTCATAAAAGTGGGTTCTACCAGCTATGGTGTCCGTAGCTAGTCCTTTTAAATTACTAACAAAAATGGTGACCATAATCCTCTAGATCAAACCTCCCCATGAAGAGGCTTTTATCTTCAAAAGTACTAAGTATCTAACTGAACCTACTACATGGCTTTTTGCATCACACAGACATACAGAAACTTGTAATAAGTCAACTGTGTCCAACTACATTTGTAACCTATATACGGAGAGTAAAATAAACTCTATATCCATTCTATCAAATGAGTTGTTTACACAAAATAGTCATAATCTGATGGCTTTCCTCAGCCCCTGCACTACATGAAGGTTAAAGTATTCTCCTTGTTATCACATAAGGGGAATCACATTGTGCTACATACACCAATAGGATTTGCAAATAAATTGCACATATGTATACATACATTTTACAAATGCTACCCATCTATGGGTCTTAAAAAATACTCTTACATGATGTATATGACTAACATACATATGAGTATAAATAGTTTGAAATACAAACATTGCCCATATTACTGTGGGACTTAGATGTATACAATGTCAAGTATGCGAATATATAATGAATTTGTCTATCCTAAGGTGAATAATGCTCTATCCCTGAAACCCTAATCAAGGAAATTGTAAACAAAAATATTGACTATTGTGCCCCTCAAATCTTTCCCAATACCTATCAACTCCAATGTTAACTTGGAGGATTTTCTCAATAAGAGATTCTTTACAAACACACATATCTACAATTCACTTTAAGCAAATATCATATAAAGGTGAGATGAAAATCAATAATGTTAAACCTGTCTCAAGGTTTCCTTCATCATCTAACCTATCCCTGATTCATACCTCCACAACTTATCCAACCGAGTTAGATTTCCAAAACATACCATCATGGAAAACTAAAATAGGAAATAGTAAAACTTTCTTCACAACATTAGGATTATTATACTTCCTTTCTAATACAATAATTAAGAATTTCCCTGCAATAGTATTGGAAGTGATAACTAAGCATACTATTCAATACTATAGTAATGCTTACCCAAAGCTATTCAAGTAAACCATTTAACCAATAAGGTTTGTTCCCTCTTAACGGTTTCTATAACTTAATAGTAAGTCGTCTCATCTTTTCAACTCTATACTAAAGAGTTAGATCATCCATGTTATATTCTCAAAAGGCTTTAAAAACAATTCTACATAAATGAAGGTTTTACATTAAAAGTAACACACACAAAGGTTATCTTGACATTAAGGATTCAAACCATAAATTGTGCCATATATAATTGCACTAAGAATAACTCATACCTCTTTAAGAACTATGGAATGCACTTATTGAGTATTGGCTAGTATATTATTGGTATCTTAAATAGCTTTTTGTTTTCATCCTGCAACTCTTAACAAAGTTGTGAGACATATCAATCTTTGAATTAGTTAAAAACTCAAAACTCAATGTGCAAAAACATGTTCAATACTAAACAATACCTTATTTTTGTTTCCATATCTTACCATGGAATTGATATTTTCACTTGTTCCTATCATAAAGAACACATGCATCCATAATATGATCAATAGTCTAAAATATAAAAGATACACAACTAGTTATCAAAGACCAAAAATATTATGTCAATACCAATATGAAATCAAATTACAACCATACCTCAATCTGCCCTCTATGCAAGAATGGTAATTAAACATCAACTAATTCCTCTTGGAGATGAATTATTAAAAATTCTTTGTATTTTATCTAAGTGGTTCCCAAGGAAGAAAGGTTGTTCCAATCACAATACCATCTCACACCTCAAGTGACAATGTGTTGTTCTTCATGTGTATTGATCCCACAGGGCTATTGGTTCC
The DNA here is from genome assembly GCA_037957365.1 of Torreya grandis. Classification (NCBI taxonomy): domain Eukaryota; kingdom Viridiplantae; phylum Streptophyta; class Pinopsida; order Cupressales; family Taxaceae; genus Torreya; species Torreya grandis. The sequence goes on along the minus strand of JARHVA010007528.1, from coordinate 233,772 downwards.
AAAACCTTGGCTGTTAGAAGCTTGTCTTCTTCCAACGAATTGAGACACCTTCCAATTTTTCTTTGCACTAGCCTTCCTACATGGTTAGCTCAAACAAAAGAATCAAAACCAAAATCTGATATTTAAAAACTCTAAATAGAAGTATATCACAATAGAAGCAAGGTCTTATAATCACTTGCTTTGATACCAAATTTGATCTGTAAGATGGGTAAAACAGTTTTTCATAAATGGATATTAAAAATTTGAGAATGAATAAAAGTGCTTATAACAACATTGAATGTTCATTTTCTGATTTAAAACTCCCTATTTTTGTGTCAAATTTTATCTTCCCATAATTTGTTCTAATGTTTTATTAATTTATTCATGAAATGAAATAAATGAAACAAAATAAATTATAATGGAATAATTGGCACAAGACATGATAACGAAGTTCACCCATCATTTGGAATACATCTTTGGGATTGTTTAATTACAATTTGATCCATTATAAAGGATGCAAATATTAAAATTTATAGCTTACATCCAATGGAAAATGAGAACCTGGAATAGTGTTGTAATTGATATTGAACACTCAGAAATAATGTCTTTCAAATCTGTGGCATCTATTTATCTTCACTTTGCATTTGTACCTTTCTTCATTAGAGTGAATTAAAGAAAACTCAGAATGGGCATAATTATAAATAAGAGTACCTCTACCTTTTGATGACCATGTAAATCTAATAATCTCCCTGTAACTATACTGTAATTGTATACATCTTGCAACTATATATATCCCTCTATAGCTAGAGGTGGTTAAAGTTACAGAGTCATGGATATCAATACACATTTATAAATAGATTGCTTCCTTGCCTATCATGGTTTTATATGTATTTAACTACCCTATAAGTAAAATAATACATCTACCCTTGACCCAAAGTCCTTTGAAATAATAGGTGTTATCCCTTCTTACAATATCTATTCATAAATTTCCTCCATAGCCACAGGCTATATGGAAATAGAAGAAACATAATTATATAGGCTCTATCTATATTTCAACACATACCATGCAATGTCAAAACAAAGGTGTGTTACCTTTTGGGACTATGTCTATCTCATGTACAGTCACGTATCCACCATCCATGACCAAATTTTAATCTAGAAGAAAAATGTGACCAAATATATAACCCTAATTAGGTTTAGTCTCTCTTTTCCAAAAATGGACTTGATTCTGTTGGGGTCTCCTGACACTTTTTTGTTGTTTTGATTCAAGCCTGTGTACATAGTATTCACATTCATCTATGGCTTTAATCGACCAAAATAGATGAAGTGGTTCATACTATGGGCTCAACAGTTCCACGTATGGGATATGAGTCTTTACGCTACAAAAAATATGTCATTCTCAGATGACCTTGCAAATAATCAATATGATCCATATGCATAATTATATATATCACAAAATAAATCCTATCTTCGATCATGGCTCAGACCTGTGTGCCACTATACAAGTAAACATGGATGGTAGTGGCATTTGTAAACCATATATCTCCATAGGCTTAGCTCAGCCTCAACATGCCCTCATAGGTATCTTCCTACATGCAAGGCCAATAACCTTTGACAACTGAAATAAATGAAACTGACATGAGCTTGGGATTCGAACCTCCTCCAATAAACTATGTATCCTTCATGATTGGTTCAAAAATTGATTTATGCATTACATCCAGGCTTGGCTCAACTATATTCTCCCACACTTAGCTTTTTAAAAAAAGAAATCTCTTTCTTCACCATGAGTTAAGACATTTTTCATGAGTTTATTAAAACAATGATTTAGGCACATCATTTCTCAAAATTGCTTCCATGAACCAACAAGATAGAATTTTTTATATTGAAAAGCATGCCTCCTCTATGAAAAAACCCAACACAGGATCCTTCAATGGTTGTCACACCATATCAAAATGGAAAAATTGATCCCTTTCATGCCAATTCTATGTCTCTTTCTTCATTGAGGCTTCCTAATCCTGCTAATCACATCTCCCTCTTGTTTCAACTTGTTTAGGTCATGATAATAGAAGTAGAGTCAAGCCACACTAATAAAATAATCATTGATACATAATATAATAAGTGTTGAGCCATAATAGAAGGACCATCAAGCCATGTTAATATAAGAAGTATCGATTAGACTCAGGCTTGTCCCTATCCAAACACATCTTCCATGCCTCAGTGTATTTTGTCCTTCTTGGTCTCTCTACATGGGCTTCATCCTTGGACCTATATTTTAGTGTGGACTTTTTTATTGAAACCCTTCATGACCCCCTCACCAACTCAAATATTACTTTCCATCAGGTATCTTGACAAACACAGATTCACTTTCTAATCTTGGTATACCATTTACCAATTAAGGTTATTTTCCCACATTCACAGGTTAGGATTTTATTAAGCCTTTAAATAGTATTTTGTTACCATATCAACCCGTGTCTTAAGCGACATATAACAAGTCTTTTGTTACGCCAAACATAGAATGAAAACCACTCATTGGTTCATTAAGTTAGCTACATAGCATCTTGAACTCAATTTCAAACTAGAGTTGGCTATCGAGATGAGTTGGACTTTAGTTGTTACATCCCATATGAGTTAGGATGATGTGTTGTTTTATAACTTGGAAATAGATAAGATGCAGTGGTAGGCCATGTATTGGCCTGAAGACCCACCACTTGGGCTTCTCTAATTATTCCTCATCCTGCCACATGTCACAATGAGAAGCACAACAATAATTGTATGGTAAATAAATAATATTGTAGTTACGTAATTAATAAAAAACCATTACCATACATGGTGGTAGATCCTCCCTCCATCATAAAAGTGGGCTCCACTGGCTATGGTCTTTGCAGCCAACCCTTTTAAATTAATGACAAAAATAGTGACCATAATCCTCTGGATCATGTAATAGTTTTTTTGATACACCACACAATCTCAGAATTTCCTAAAAAAATATTTCTTCAACTCTACTAGAATCATTGGTTTTCTTACATGCAATAAAATGAACCATCTTATAAAACCTATCTACAACAACAATAATTGAATCAATACCTCTTTATATGTTTGATAATCGTAACATAAAATCCATACTCAAATCTATCCATGGTCCTCTTAGAACTAGTAATGACATATATAGTTATTTATTCTATGCATGTACCTTAATCATGTGTCATATCCCACACCTTCAAATATATTTTGTCACATCCCTCTTCATCTTTAGCCAAAAATATTCTCTTACACCAAACTTTTTGTCATAACAAAAGGTCTAACCAAACCATCACTATGTAATTCTCCTATAATATTATTTTTTAGAGACCTGATTTGATTACATAATTATTCCCATTTGAATAAATAACCTTCTTGAATAATATACTCTTTATAAACATTACTTGTATCACATATCAATGGATTCTTGCATTGTTCAACTATTTTTCCAAAATCTAGATCAATATCATTTACATCTTTTGTAAATTCAAATATAACTATTTCACTTACCATAGTATTTATTAACCCCACTTGCTTGCTCAAAGCATCAGCTACCTGGTTCTATTTTATTGATTTATGATTTAACACAAAAGTATAACCCCACAATAAATACAACCACTTTGCATGACTACTATTTAACTTCTTTTGAGTTTTCACATACTTCAAAGCTTCATGATTAGTAAATGAGAGAAACTCAGTAGGCACCAGGTAATCCATCTACTGTCTTAATGCTTGTACAATGACATAAAATTAAACATCATAAATAGAGTACTTTGTTCTTAAATCTTTTAATTTCTCATTAAAATATGTTATTGGCTTCCCTTATTGACTTAATAAGGCACCAATTCCAAAAAATGAATCACCATAATCAAATTTAAACACTTTATTGAAATATGGTAATGCTAAAATAGAGTTTTTTCAAATTTTCTTATTCAATAACTCATATCTTTATAATGTTACCCTTGTCCATGCAAATTCATTTTCTCTCACACTATTTTTTATTGATGATATAATACTACTAAAATTCTAAATAAACCTTATGTAAAAAGTTTCTAAACAATAGAACCTTATTATCTCTATGATTCTCTTTAGGATAAGAAATTCAATAATTCCATTTAAATTTTCTTCATCCGTTTCCACAACATCTACTAAAACTAAAAATCTAAAAAAAACAAATTATTTTGTGTAAATCTACACTTCTTTAGATTTGGATAGAAATTCTCTTTTCTTATCTAATACCATTCAAAAAATTTATAAATTCTCTTCCTTACTCTTAATAAATATTAATATATAATTAAAAAAAAAACACCACAAACTTATCATGGTATTATAGTAGCACTATATTCATCATCCTCATAAATGTGTTAGGTGCATTATATAATCTCAATGACATCACCATCCACTCATATAAACCATCTCTAGTATTGAATGCTATTTTTCATTCATCTCATTCGCAAATTCAAATCTTATAGTAACCATTATTTAGATCAATCCTGGTAAAATATTTTTCTCCTGCAAGAACATCTATCATATCATCTAAATGAGAAATATGAAATTTATACTTGATTATAATTTTGAGGATTTCTCTAATATCCACACACATCTTTCACCCTCCATATTTCACTGGATTTAATAACATTGGTGTTGCTTAAGGACTCATTATCTACCTTACTAGACCCTTTATCACCAATTTAGTAACATGCTTAGTCAATTCTACATGTTCTATTACAGTCATCCTATAAGCTCCTTTTATTGGGTATACTTGATCGTAGAATCAAATAAATATGATGATGGATATATCTCTTTGGTGGTAAACCATCTAGTAACTCATCAAGTATAGCATTTACATATTCTCTCAACAATACTTCTTCTACTAATATTTACACCACTTTTGTTCTTATTTTTTTGCTACTAATGCATTACAGTAACTTATCTTTATCATGTGTTTGATAAATTATTTTGTGCTCATCATTATTTTAGCATGCCCTTCTTATTTAACAGGTAACAAAACCACCTTCATACAAGCTTTCCAAAAACTATATGTGTTATTTGTTTTATCATGAATTATTTTTCTATCAAACTGCCATGACCCTCTAAAAAATACATGACCTACATCCATTGATATAAAATCACACCAAATTTCATCCTTGTAAGTTTTACTATAGAAAACATGATTAAACACCTTTTACCCACTATAAATTCATTCCTTTTATTAAACCATGAAATGCGATAAAGATTAGGATACTATTCACAATATAAACCTAATTTCTCAATCATAACTTTAGAAACCATATTTTAACAACTACTATCAGCTATAATTATCTTACATCTCTTACCTACTAAAGTACACCTTATTCCAAAGATATTTTCTCATATCCATGCCTCACCACCTTATTCATACTTCACATATTCTTTCTTTGGGTAAAAGATTATTATTCTCATCATGAGAGTTTTTCCAATATTTAGTGATGTGACTTCAGTATTTTTCTCTTCTATTTTAGTTTCAACTAAATTCACTCTTAGATGATCTTCTTGCCTCCTTTTTTGATCTTGGTAGTGTGGGAAATCATATAATCTATGACCTTTTTCTCCACATCTATAATAAACACAAGACTTGTATTGATTTGGAAACCGTCACCTACCACCAACATAGTTTCATCATCTCTGAAATCCTCTTCCTCTTTGTTAGTTCTGAAACCCTTATCTATTATATTCCTATCAATCTGGACCACCTCATGATTCTTCTCTAATGGTATTAAACCCACCTCCCATAGTATGGAATCCATTTCATCCCCTTATTTGAGGGGAATGCCAAATTTTTATCCCAATATATATTTTTATTTAACTCTATCTATTTAATTTTTATTCTGCCTTTAAAGCCAACTAATAAGCTTCCTCCATGTAAATATGCATGTTTAATTCATCTTGAATATAAAACATAAAATCATTTACATACCTTGCAACCATATGCTCTTATGATCATCATATTCCACACATATGAAAATATATATATATATATATATATATATATATATATATATATATATATATATATATATATATATATATATATATATATATATATATATATATATATATATATCAAATTTTGATTTTTTATTTATAGAATTTATGCATAATCCATATGAATAAATTTATCCCTCATCTTCATCTCCATCTTTGTATGTGAATTGATTTTCTCTTTACATTTTTGATGTTTTTGATTCTACTGGTGATCCCACCAAATCATTGCATGTATTTTCAATTTCATGCATGAAAATTTTAACTTTTGGTCTTCTCTCCTTTCTCTCCATTCAAAAAATTTATCCATTTTGTTCATCTAATCTATCAACTCCTATGGTTTTAAACTTTCACCATAATCTAGAATGTCAACCTTGATGCCTTCAATCCTTCTTTCTAAATCTCTAACAATATTCTCTTCCATTAATGATAATTATTATTTTTGCTTCTCTTACATAAGTTCTTCTTCATTATCTATGTCATCTTCTACATCATCTTCTACTCTCTTTTTTCTTTAATTCACAACAATATAGATTAATTATTCTACTTAATTCTCCAGTTCTTGCATAGTATGGTTCATCTGAGTGATTCCTCCCCATCCTCTCACCATCTCCTACATGTCCAAGATTCGAACATGATTTGATACCAAATAATGAATAAGAATAAAATCAAGATAATAAAATTACCAATAGGCCAAGATTATGAACAATAACTAGTATTAATTCTTATTGAATGCTTCAAATTCTTACAAACCATGCATAAATAAACTTCAATTTTGAATTAGAGCTGACATGTAAAATTCATATCTCTAAAAATAAACTAAATTTGCCCTAATATTTTTAGTAAGTTTTGCATGAAAATGTGTACATCCTTAAAAAATATTCAAAATTGAACTAAAATCTAAAATTAACCTATCAAACAAATTTTAATTGAAGCTCAAGTTTAGTTATAAATATAAATGTTTTTTAAATATATAAAGAACTCAAAAATAATATTAAATGGCAATTATGGACACTCAAATGATCATGTATTACCTCCATAAAATATTAAAAACATCTCATAATCGAAACGATAGATTATAACAACATTAAATTTTTTGAGATGGTCATTCAATGTGAATATGGGCTCAAACAAAACTACTAATCAAAATTTATGGACTCTAAAAGTTTGAGCTCTTTATTTGCATCACAAACCCATAACTTTTTTCTAATAATTTTTTAAATATGGCTCATAAACTATTATCAAAGCTTTATTTATAACAAATCAATTATTTCAATCCATAAGAAGACATAGCACAACAAAGTTTTTGTGTTATTTACCTCACAAATAATGCATTCTAGTGACAAAACAAGGTTCCGATAAGAATGAAACCATGGTTATTTGTGTGTGTGTGTGTGTGTGTGTGTGTGTGAGAGAGAGAGAGAGACAAATAACCTTGAAAAAAATAAATCATGTTACGCCACATTTACACATAAACATTGATTCAAAATTAAATTATCTGATAATAATTACACGTTTAATCTTTGGTCTTTGCACATCAACCTATAAATAATAAAATATTTCAAACCCACAATCTATTTTTACAAAAATCATAAAAAGAACCATAAATTATTTATGTATCTCTAATTACAAGAAGCCAATAATTTTGTACTCTGAAACAACATAAAATTATAAGAAATAAGCAAATAAATAAAATTAATTCTTTATCAATATTTTCTAATAGATGAAGGATCATATATTTATTAGATTATTTCAAGATGACATTAATAAAAATATTTGTTTATATTAAAAACACATTAAAATAACCTCTATATTCTTACATCTACATTAAAATATAACAAAACATAAAAACAAAAAAAATATAATGACATCAAATAGATCATGATAATATTTATGCAATAGACTTGTCAATATGGCAAAATGTATCACGTGATTGTCTGGATTTATTGACCACTAATCATTTTGTGACTACAATCTGCTCACAATGATATAAATGTATCTATGCTTATAAATTTTTAGTTCTGCAAGATGAAAAAACTAACCTATAACATACATCAACAACACAAAAATCTAATCTTATTTAACCTCCAACTTTAAATGTAAACCGAAAATCCAAATATAAAATAAAGGACTCGTTCTAATAAATGGACACCTATTAATTAATTAACCTTCATAAAAATTATAATAAATTATTTAAAAATAATAGCATATAACCTCACATGACCATTTTTTAGTGAATACAAGCAAACACATAGCGCACACAAGCATCCCAAGTATTTACCTAGTAGGCTAATTGACTTTTGCCACGAGAATATTTGCATTTATTTAACAATCCGAATTGCAAAATAGCTACTAGAAACCCATAAATGAAGATAGGGTCAAAAAAATCCCCCCGTTTTGGCCGGCAAAATTCAGTAAACGTCGCCAAGTTTATCTCTTTCTTCATGTCGCCTGATGATAACCAATGATTTTAGTTTCAGAGATCGCGTTTCTCCTTGAAATATGCCTAAGAGCCTTCAAAGAAGAGCATCTCTGCCAGATGAATTCAATGTGAACTCCGTTTTTATCAATGGAACCAAAAATTTAATTAATTTGTCGGCGCATTCAACAACACATTTATTATTTTATATTTCATAAGATATTTCTAAGCGACAACAATAGATAATGCTATTTTAAGAAGAAAGTGTAGGGTTGAATGGAGAATGGTCGAATGTGAACCCTGTGTCTTTCATTTGTTGTGAATGTAGCCGACTCGTTTAAGATTTGGAAAATACCTTCCGGTAATATATTCGTATTGTATTGTAGGAACAATATTGAATATATTAAGCATGCAAACCAAAAAGGTAGGCGTCAGACTTTAAATTATAGAATCTTATCCGAAAACAACTAAGGACTTCAAATAAAGGTAAAAAGAAACATGTCTACAAATTAATAACATAATAATAGTACTTTTGCCTAGTTTAAAACTAAAATTGATTTGCTTGAATTAAAGTGAGTAAGTTTCAAAAGGAAACCATGAAAATCTTTAGATATTTTATTTTGAAAAGGAGTAGGTATGAATCCGATTGTTAGAATAAAGGTTATGGAAAACCAGAAATGAATAGATAAACTGTCTAAATCTAAGGTGAAATGTTTCTAATATAAATATTTCAAAAAAAAAAAAAAAAAAAAAACACATTAATCAAATACACCAAAAATTATTAAATTCATGTAAAAATTCAATATAAGCACGCTTTAAGTTCAATAATTTTTAAGCCAAGTTCACAAGATGGAAACTTTAAGTCTAGACTTAGCTGAAAGAATAAAGTCAATGCAAAACCATGACTACAACTTCTCATGATCTCTTTTAAAATGAGATCAACAAACAAATAGGTCTTGATTCCATCAAGCATGAATACCAGACTTATAGACAAAAATAAAAAGAAAGGTTTTAAGATTTTAGTGATGAGATTGGGACATGTTGATCATAAAAAACTACATACCCAATATTTGGTCTATGGACATCGACATATTAAAAAAATAAAATATTTAAAACTCAGAACCTAGTTTTACATAACCATTTAGAAGGCCATAAACTATTCATAGGGATCTAATTACAATTTACTTTGAAAAGGAGTACATATGGACTGGATTGTTAGAATAAAAGTTATGGAAAACCATAAACTAATAGATAATATTTCTAAATCTAAAGTGAAATAGAATCTAATATGAAAAATTCTAAGGCATATAAAAAAATCAATCAAATAGACCAAGGCTTGTTAGACTCATGTAAAATTCAAATATTATCTAGATCTAGTGGCAATCTCTTTTATGCCAAGTTCACAAGATAGAAACTTTATTCTAGACTTAGGAGAAAGAATAAAGTCAATGCAAAATCATGATTATAACTTATCAAAGACCCCTTTTCAAATCAAATCAAGAAATAAACGTGTCTAGATTCTATCAAACATGAATACTAGACTTTTATAGAAAATAAATAAAGAGGTTATGTGATTTTAGTGATAAAATTAGAGCATGTTGGTCACAACAGACTATATGTCCAATCTTTAGTCTATGGATATCAACATAGAAAAAGAACAAAATATTTAAAACTCAAAACTTACTTTTACATACCTATTTAGAAGGGCCATGAACTATTCATAGAGATCTAATTACAAGAAGCTAATTATTCCATATTATAATATCACATAATATTATAAAAACAAATAAATAAAGCCAATTATTTGTCAATATTTCTCTAATAGATAATGAGCTCATATATTTATTAAATTGTTTCAACATGCTATTAATAAACAAATTTGTTTGGATTAATAACACATCAAAATAACCTCTATATATTTACATTAACATTAAAATCTAAATCAAAAAAATTAATAACATCAAATAAAGCATATAAATATTTGTACAATAAACTTGCCATTGCCAATGTAATAAAATGTACCCACACGATTGTTTAGTTTTCTTGACCATTAACTACTTTGTTATGAAAGCCTGCTCAAAAACAAATAAATGTATCCTTGTTAACAAACTTTTGACCCCTTAACATGAAAAAATGAACTTACACATACATCCGAAGCACAAAAATCCAATCTTATTTATCCTCTAACTGTAAATATGAACCAAGAATCAAATACAAAACAAAAAACTCATTATAATTATTAAAATAAATATTTACTAACAAAATTAAACTTAAAAAATATATATTATCATAAATATTTTAAAAAACACTTATTAACATATATATATATATATATATATATATATATATATATATATATATATAAACAAAAATATCTCACATACTCAAAGCAAACACTTTGTGCACACAAACATCCCAAGCATTACCTAATAAGCTACTTAACTTTTACCACGAGAATATATTAAATTTTTCATAAAATAATGGTAAAAAAATCTCACATGCTCAAGCAAACACTTTGTGCACACAAGCATCCCAAGCTACTTAACTCTTACCATGAGAATATTTACCTTTAATTAACAAACCTACCTGCAAAATAGCTAAGAGAAACTCAGAAAAGAAGACAGGTCCAATGCACTGTCCAAAAGTCCGGCCGTTTTGGCAGGCAAAATTCATTGAACGTCACGAAGCTTATCTCTTTGCTCATGTCGTCTGATGATAACCAAGGATTTTAGTTTCAGATGTTGCTTTTTTCCTTGAGATATGCCGAAGAGCCTTCAAATAAGAGAATCTCTGCCGGATGACTTCAATGTGAACTACATTTTTATCAATGGAACCAAAATTTAATAAATTGGTCTGGCGCACTCAACAACACATTTATTGTTATATATTTCTTATGAAATTTCTAAGCAACAACAACAAAGAATGCTATTTAAGAAGAGACAATTAATGCATTATTAAGCTATATGACTCTTCTAGTTTTACTGTGATTCATAATGCCTTCCTCCCTGCAATCCCATGTTGATCTCCCACTAATTGACATTTCACAATTTCCATCTGACTTCGACAGCGAAGGACTAAACCAACTTCAGTATCATCCCGGAGTTGCCGCGGTGAGAGAAGCTTGCAAAGAATGGGGATTCTTTTCTGTTGTAAATCATGGAATTTCAGAAAATCTTGTTGATGAAGTGAAAACCCTAGCCAGCCAACTATGTGCCATACCGGCAGTGGCTAAAGAAAGAGCCGTTACTAGTAATCCAGGCATGAGCTACTATTATTTGCCTTGTGCCGAGAGATTCTCCCTCTTAAAAGTGGCAGATTCAGACTCAGTGAATGAATTCTCGCAAAAGATATGGCCAGGAGAGGGAAATCCTAAATTCTGGTATGTTAATTTTTGTCTGAATCTCTACTGTTTATGTTTCTTATGCCTTCCATATCTAAAACTGTGGTTCATTAAGAATTGAGTTCTAAACGTGAATGGCAGCGAGACAATTCGAACGTATGCCTTAGGCCTAGCAGATCTCCAACGAAAGATCAGTAAAATCATTATTGCGAGCCTTGGGATAGATGTGACGACTTTCTACCATTCGAATTTCGAAGACTGCACTGGTTGCTTGCGATTAAACCACTATTTCTCTAATGGCCAAATAATGGATGAGGAGGTTGGAATTCGCATACAGATATCAGTTGCTTTACAATCCTATACCAAGACAATCAAGGAGGGCTCCAGATTCGATCAAAGGAAGGAGAATGGTTGAATGTGAAACCTCTATCTCGTTCATTTGTTGTAAATGTAGCTGACTCCCTTAAGGTCAGAAATTCCTTCCTAGATAACTTACACTAAAATATTCGTATCGTTTGTGTTAATAAACGTATATATATGGATATCCACTTTTGTGCAGGCATGGAGCAACGGCAGGTACCGTAGCGTGGAGCATCGGGTTGTTTGTAAGGGATGGACGGACTGCTTTTCCGTGGCCTATGTTGTGCGATTTCCAGTAGACAAACAAATTTGTGCTCCCGCAGAGCTTGTGGACGACGAACATCCAAGGCTTTACAGGCCTTTTATCTTCTCAGATTTTGAGCACGACTACACCAACAACATAAAATCAAGAGAAAAAGGACTTGCCTCGTTCATTGATCGGTACGCAGGCATATAAGATGTCTATTCAAACTCCTTCCTCAAATAAAGAACCAATTTGAAAATGAGCCAGTCTCTATCATAAAACCCAGGTAGCTTGATGGTATGCCCAAGTTCTTACTGCTGCGCCTAGGACCCGTACCTATCGAATTTGTAAGTTATATCGAATTCGTAAGTTATGTAAAAATAATGCTAATCAGGGCAAAATAGTAGAACAAAATATAATAAGCAATTTCATGAAAGATGTGTAATGTTTATGCTATCTTCTTAATTATTTGGAAGAGAAAGGAAGTAAAACTAAAAATGAGAGTTTATAGAAAATTATTTGATATTTGTAAAGTTATGATAATTTTTGAAAATTAAAATGGAAATAACAGATATTTATATATGTATAATTAAATATGGAGTAATATTAAAATAATTTTTTCTTTAAACATATTTTTCTTTGATGTTTTATTTTTCTAAATTTTGGTTTTTAAGTATATTGAATTATTATCAAATTTTAAAAAGGTAATTCACATATTAAAATTGAAAAATCCCAATAAAATAATTTACATTGATATTATAATTGTTTTAAAAAAATAAAAGAACATAGTAAACCAACGAAATGATTTCCTTGCCATGCACATATAAAACCAATACTTTTTTTAATATAGAAAATAGTCTCCTTATAACTTAAAATAAAACCATTTCATTTTTAAATATTATTTAAAAATATTAATCCTACATTTAGTTAAAATGTAAAAAAAAGGACAAAAAAGTAATCTTAAGGTGGTACCAACATGTTATATTTCCAATGAATGATCACCGGTTATTTGATTACCACTATAAGAGGAACTAAATATGGTTTCCTTGTGTATGATACACAACCATTTTACATACACCTAGTAGATTTAGCCTCACATTATGTATTCGATTAATGGCTCACATTGATATGTGGAGTATGAATAAAATTATATTCTCTTGTTCTTCACATGTATCATCGGATTGAACCTTACATTCCATTCCTAGAAATCGGTTGACATTATATTTCAAATGATGAACACAATTACATTTATCTATATTGGGTGTGTGGTGCATGTTGATGTTGTTGCATCCCAGGGCCTATGAATGGCCAATGAGGATGTGTTTTCCTTTCAGGAACATTAGGTGGCACACAAGGAAAAGTGAGTGATTAATAAATTAAATGAATGGTATGAATGTTATTTAAAGATAATTTTAGTTTTTAATTATTTAAATTTTTACATTAGTTATTATTAATTTAAATTTTAAAAATATAGATATAATGATTCACAACTTTACTTTGAGTTAAAAAGAGTATATTAAGAACATATTTATTTTATGTGAGATCATTATTAGGTGATCTATGTTTGATTTGGTATTTATAAATGAATGAGACAAACACATTTTAAATGTTTTCATTTTTTTTTTTTGACATTAATATCATTTTTTAATAATGATTGTAGTGTTTTATATATATATTTATATTTATATATATATATATATATATATATATATATATATATATATATATATATGTTTTTTTTTTTAAATATTTTTATAAAAAATAATTATCTTGTATTCATTAGTAATTAAGTTATTTGGTTCTTTTTTAAAGAGTAAATGGTTGTAGATGAGAATGGGGATTGAAAAAGATTTTTTGATATTTTTTTAACGTATTTTCTAAGGTCCATATTAGATTTTAGAAGATATATAAGGCTTAAATTTTTTTGCCTATTAGTGACAAGGTAGAAGATAAGGGAGGATGAACACTCAATAAATTGAATCAATGACGCATGTAATTTTAGTGAATTAAATATTAATTCAAAAAATAATGAAAGCATAAGCAATTAGTTTTGTTATTTACATGAAATAGATAAATTTGAATTGATTCTAACCTAGACTAAACCTTGGCAAAATATTTTCTCATGAAATGTCTTCTTCAAAAATTGTAAAACAAATTTATAAATTTGCTTTGTGTGAAATTATCAATCTATAGAAAAAAATAATTATGAAAATTGTCATAGAATAGTTTCCACTAAAGAACATAACAATAACAAATATCTATTTAAAATAAGTTGATGATTCTATGCAATCAAACAATATAATTAATAAATGATCATTTATTTGTTTTCTTTAGACAAATGATTTTTGCTTATAATATATTTTTTTAAACTATAAATGTTGTATTTTGATTTTTTTTTCTTAACACATTTATTTATAGACATAAGAATGACATGTTTGAGGATGGACATAGCATTGCTTACTTGACTGATGATCTATTATAGATGTTGGAAGATAAATGCAATTGCATCACCTTACGTATAGAATATGACACATCACAAACATGTCACAAGGATGAAGACATGGTTTTAGTAAAGTGTTTCTTGTAATAAATAGTGTTGAGAAATAAAAAATAATAATTAATGAAATTTAATATTATTCTCTTGTTTGTGTCAAATATGATGTGTAAATTGTATTTTTAGTTTTCTCATAATGACATCTTCACTTTGATTATTCATTGGGAGAGTGAAGGCCTAGCCATTTTAATATATTGACACATATAATGAAGTTATTCGGGCATGAAACCAAAATTCAAATCTGTATGTTTAGAACTTATTATTATTATTATTATTATTATTATTATTATTATTATTATTATTATTATTATTATTATTATTATTATTATTATTTTTTATTTTTTTTATTTGCTCACAATGATTTATATTTTTATTGAAATAAGATTTCCATTGGAAAATACCTATGTGTAGTTTTCTTTGGCTTCATGGTGGAAAGTGTCAATTTTTAATGGTGATAACAATTAACCATTTTAACTAGATTTTACTATGTCTATAATTATGTAGAGGTTCACCTGTTAGTTTAGTAATTGAAACTAATTCTTGCACAAACAATGAATTGGAAAAATGTTATCTATATATGATCTAAACATTTCTTATATAATGTTTGTTATTTCAATGAAATTAAGTATTTAAAATTTAGGAGATTATTGAAATTATTTTATAGTTATATGGAAGGCCTATGCATTACGATGCATCCAAATTTTCATATATATATATATATAAATAAATAATATAACAATAAATTTTACTATTTATAAGTCACAATGGTGAGAGTTGTAAACTTTAAAAGTAAAATGTTTATGATTTGTTTTATTATTATTGAGGATTTAGCATTTTCATTTTTTTAAAGTATTAAATTCTTTCAAATTGCATTGGAGTCTTAGTATGAGGCTTTTAATTTTTTTCACGGCTATCAAAAATAGTGTTGAAGGTTCTTGTTATGGTTTATGTACTAAATTAAGTTGTTGGTTCAAAAATATGTGTGGTTTTATATTCCTAAATTTATAGTTTAAATGGTTCTAATAATTAAAAATCAATGAAAATCCAAATCAATGTGAAAAGCCCATATATTGGCATGAAGCTATTATTAGGTGAGTCAATCTCAAATCAGTATCTTTGCACGAGTGTAGTGATAGATTTTTGTTTTTGTTTTTTTATATGCTCACATGAAATAATATACATTCATATAATGCTAACCACCATTAAAAAATTTCCACTCACAAACAAAAGTATTTTTAAATAGAGGGTTATGAACAATTAATATTGTCATTTATAACAAATGATAAGTATTAGTATTGCTGAAAAAAAAAAAAAAATAATATGAGTGGTTGTAAGACTCTTTTTAGATAGGAATATTTCATATACATTCATATAATGCTAACCACCATTAAAATTTTTCCACTCACAAATAAAAGTATTTTTAAATAGAGGATTATGAACAATTAATATTGTCATTTATAAAAAATGATAAGTATTAGTATTGCTGAAAAATAAAATAAATAATATGAGTGGTTGTAGGACTCTTTTTAGATAGGAATTTGGGAGTGTTATCAGGATTTTGAGTGAGTACATTGTGGGATTGGTATTATCTTCTATTTTTAGGAGATATTGTCTTATATATGTATTAGTTTTTCAATGACTAAGACAAGTTATTATGATCGAATAATTGATTCACCAACAAAAAGTAGAGTTGATAATAATATGTCTTGTTAAGTCAAGTTAAAATCATTGAATTCATATTTTATAAAATAAATGTGTTGATCTAATAAAATACCAAAGATCCATTTTCCCTCTATCAAAAAAAATAGTTATAATAGATAAAGATTTAGAAGCCTTCTTATATAAATAGGGATTTTATGGATATACTTAAAGTTTATGTAGAAAAATATTATGGGTTTTAAACATTAAGTAGTTTTGGTATCTTGACTTTCATAGACTAAATATCATCCTTACAACCATTATAATAAGAGCTAACCTTGATTTAGTGTATTCACATGAATGCAATGAGGATATATTATCGAATCATCTAAAATGTCATTTTAGTGTGGCGAGTGTCACTTGAGACCACTTTGTCCTAGCTTAGTCCTAGACCTATCTTAGGGCATCTTTTAATCTTTTACCATATTTTTCATGAGTCTAGCCCATTTTAGGATTGCCAAAAATAGCATTAAGCCATACCCTAGGCACCAACACCCCTTGTTCACTATTTTGTACCATGTGGACATTAGTGAAACCCTTTAGACATATTTCATTATTTTATTGACCAAGGGATCATGCTAGTGTCCCTTAGCTCCTTACACCCCCAAAAAATATCTTTTCATTCCTTAAAACACTCATATGATCTGCCTAGACCTATTTCACATCTTGACAAGCACTAGAATGTTATATCTATGTAGACAACTTTCATTTACTTATCCACTAGATAGAAATCAAATGTAAATCCTCAAAAATAGTGATGCAAATCAACTCCAATGATTCATATCCTTATCTACTTCTACATATACACATCTACAGTAGCCCAGGGCCTAGATTACTCAGATTTGAAGTCTCAAGTCACACTCAAAACATTAAAACTAACACTCGTACACGTATTCAATTACACTTTCACCAATACTTAGATTGGGATAACTACATAGGGATTAATCCCTATTAGAGGTATTGGTATGTGGGCAATGCTCAGGATAGGGGATGTTGAAGTCACATCTAGCCTACTATGATAACACTAATCCTTTTATAGTTTTGTTCCTCAAATACAAGGTAACAAGAATAGAGGTATAGGGTTTAGCATTGGAATGAATCAAAATAAGGAGGAAAAAATGAAGTAGCATCTTTGCATATAAGCACTGACTCCCTAGATCCTGGTGAAGATCCACCTAAAATTTCACTATCCCTGCTTTCAAAAGAACACTACCATGACACATTGGATACTAAAACAATGAGTTACTATCGAAAGGATTGTCTTATTATCTAGGATGGTTTATAACTCTTTGCTGCTATTCATGACACCACGCATAGTCTTTTTTATCATTTTAAATCATGTTATTCATCTATCTTAGTTAGTTTCTAGCTAAATACATCTCTTTAAAATCATTTTCTATTAATAGAATGTTCAGTTAAATCAATTATCATACAAATTAGAGGCTATTATTATACTATATTTATTCCCCCATTTATTATTCTAGAACTTTTAAAAATTAGGGTTTGACATTCCATAACCCCCTTAGAATTTAAATCATTTGGTGAACCCAACTTACTATAAATAGTGAAAAAACACTAGCCCCATATGCTGCTAGGGTTTGTATCCTTCTTTTTCCTATTTCTATTTACTTTTCTAGGCTTTCAAAATTTCATATATATTGTTATAGCATCCCTCTTTCATCTTTTTACTATATGCCATCTAAAAAAATTATATATATTCTTTCTAATAATAAATTATAGGCTTAGTGGTAACCCTATCAAGCAAACCCACATTCTTTTTATTTGAGCTTATACCATGGATAAAGGACTAGATAAAACCATCTTCATTAATCATTTGCATATTAATTATGTATATTTTTTAGGTAATGCATCATAACATGATGAATACAATTAACATATTGATGATACACAAGAGAAGACTTAGAACACACTCACCCCTTGGTGATGATGATCTTATAATTAATAAAGATTAGGTATTACAAAGTTTTGGAGATAGATTTAAGGAATAGTTTCATGATCATGAAAAAATTTCATAGGCTTTATTGGAAATAAATAACACATTACTTGGTCAATCTTCTAACCCTTCTAATACTAATTTTTTTACACCTATTATGGTAGTAACTGAGACTATGTAACAAGCAGCTACAAGTAGATAAATTTTACCAGTGGCACCATCACTTATGGTTAGTACACATCCTTCTTCTTACAATGTGTAATCCCCTTGATAGGAGATCAATTCTCTATAGTCCATGGTGTTACATCTTTAGGAGGGTGCTACTAGACCATATTATGCCTTGGATTCTCATTCACTCCTAAATAAAACTTTAACACAATAGATAGTGGTAATTCCTTTACCCTCCATATTTTTGGCACCCATGCTTGCTCTATATGATGTCAAAGGTGACCCATAACATCATCTATACATGTTTTATATAGCATGTTTGGACTACATGTCTAATTATTAGATCGTAACTAAGTTGTTATCTCGCATTTTAGAGGAGTATGCATTGTAATGGATCTAAGATCTTCCCAAATAGTCCATTAATGCATTTAATCTACTATAAGATATGTTTTTATCACACTTTTTGATCACTATCAGTGATAAGGTTTCATACACTCAAGTTGCATAACTAAAATAAAAATAAAATTAGCTAATTATTGAATATGTCTTGTAATATAAAACTATATTAGTAACTATGAAAAGTCCCATGGTATATAGAGAACTCCAAGACATATTCAATCATATTTTATTATGGAAATTACATGAAGCTATATTGTTCAAAAAGTTTCCATCATTCAAAAATCTATGCCATATAGTGAAGGAATCGGAAGTCAAGCTTCTCTCCATGGGAAAATTAGAGCACATAAATGGTTTGGATTCAAATAATAAGAGCCATAATAAGACCCCATATAAGGTGAGGTCCATTAAAAACAAGATAAACCAAAGAAATGGTTAATGCAACCATAGAGCCAGTTCTTCGTTTGGTTTTATCAGCTCCTCCAGGGATATTTTCACAAATTTTCCTAAATCACTAGGACATGTTCTTCATCAACTCTTAGAATGAAACATAATATCTCTCCCTACCATTAAATAGATTGATACTACTAGGCCTCTTCTAAATATTTATGATACCATTAAATTTTATGACTATCAAATTGCACTAGGACATAAGACAAGGTTTGATTGATGCTAATATAATTGATGTTGACACTCATATAGAGGCTCTAAAAACACAACCAATGGAATTAAATGCATTGAAAATATTTTTAGATCCATTTCCATAGTATATAGATAATGAGATAAAAGATATTTTAGGTGTGCATTATACTTATTAGACACATCCACCATGAGTATCCTATAATACTCATACACTAAAAACACACCATACTAATAATATCACTGGTGTGTATCATACTACAATGACATCTAGAACTCTCATCAATTTTTTACATCAGGAGATCTTGATGATGATATAATTTATATGCACTCTATGTACGATCTTACATTCATTATTGTGTTATTTAAAGTGTCATGGTTGACAATGAGTCAAGCATTAACATGTGTACTAAGATACTTTTATAGGAATCAAGTTATTCATAACAAGATATTTCTTAGACATATAATGTTATTTGTGGTTTTAATGGTCATGTTTAGAGTTTCATCAAGGAGATGGTACTTCCATTACATCTTGGTCCTGTACATGTGGCCACTAGATTCTTAGTGGTAACTAGTGATGTCAAATTTGACATGCTATTAGGTAAAGTTTGGATATAACAAATTTGATCAATTTCATCCATTGTACATAAATGTATTAAGTATATACATGATAATCAGGTGGTTACAGTTGAGGGCCTTCCATATGAGTATCCTTCACATATTCCATATCTAGTTACAC
The DNA here is from genome assembly GCA_037957365.1 of Torreya grandis. Classification (NCBI taxonomy): domain Eukaryota; kingdom Viridiplantae; phylum Streptophyta; class Pinopsida; order Cupressales; family Taxaceae; genus Torreya; species Torreya grandis. Next base: position 213,243 of record JARHVA010007528.1, on the reverse strand, counting down.
AACAACCCCATATATCTTCCAATATTACACCTCTAATATCTATTGAGCTAGTAGTATAGGTTATGTCTATTCCTAAAGCATCAAAACACATACATACTGTCCCAAGGAGACCTATATTAAAGTGAAACCTGCATTAGAGATATGATATAGATTCTAGAGAGTCTCTCTCTAATCCATCACCATCTAGATCAATGTTACAACATAGAATACCCATGGTAGTCATTTTCTTCTACTAGGTATGTCGCTTAGAACTCCACATTTCATAGTCCTATTTACGTAGCTATACAAATACATATCCCTATTGCACAAGTAATTTTAACTATAAATCACTTAGTATATATGGTTTACTAAAATAATATTCCTCCTCGCATAGCATGGGTGGTGACTCTTCCCTTATTTGATACTAGACACCTTGATACTGACTCTCTTTCAAGATTTATCAATCATTCTAGGGGCACATACACAAATACATAGATTCAACATTGATCCATTCACCCTTTGGGGGTATTATTCTACACAGATTCTAATTTTCTAGGTTATATACTTATAAACTACTCATATTTTTTGTTGAATAATACTAGTACTCTAAACTTAACTTATGTACATATTTTACCTTATACAGATTTGTACCACATGTTTATGCACACTTTCAATTCTAGCTTCCTAGTTTAGATCAGAATGTATCTCTTTGCTTCTACATCTATTCAAGGGCATTTGACAATGCATTTTTATATGATTCTTTGCTAATTCCATTCACCTTTTGTATGTTTTGGACATGTTTCCATGTTCTTGTGTACCTTATTTATTATATATTCAGTCATTTGAATATGTCCTTCCATCTAGATCTAAGACAACCTTGATTTCTCTATGCATATGTGTATATTTAGACATGTCCTTATATGTTTGCTCTTTTAAAAACTTAGTGACATGTGATAATGTCCCTTATATTATGTCTCGTTGGCCTACTCTGCATACCACATGTGTTCGTATGTATTCTTTCATGAATGCATCATGGTAATGATAATTATCTATTGCTTATTACACTTACATCTAATTTTTGATTCCATGAGGTTCCACATGCATCTTTGCTTCCTCCTTGGCTGACTTGATGGACATTATGCCCCATCCCCCTAGGTAGTTATTCAAATTATATCCAAATTTATTGTTCATATACATGCTTACACTATTCAATAAATCTTGATAACCTTATGAATGCTAGATATAACACACACCATACATTACCATCATATGATTAGATTAGATAACATTATGTTGTCATGTATAGACACTATATTAGTTTATCATGTATATGTCATTTGTTTTTAGTCTAACACACATGATGCATGACTTTTATTTTGATAACCATTATTTTAGAGGTTCAAAAACTCCCCATAAAAGAGGGGTCATTCACATGAATTTGTAATAAAGATCAATCCATTCTAATGCACTTAAAACATATTTTACAACATGTAGACATATAATACAGAGAATAGATTTAAAAAAATACATAGTAAAAAAAATTAAAACCATATCACTCTCAAATTTACATAGAAATAATATAATTTGTTAATAACATGGCATATAAGACACTAGCGTAGTACACTATTGACCAAGGGATTACACTACTATCTAGTGGCCCCATAAATAAAAATTTTTAGAATTGCCAAAAAAGTATAATAGGTATATTCTAGGTTTACACAATTTTAGTTGCATATTATCAAACAAGTTCAATATATACTCAGTTTTCACACAGGTCTACTTATATTAGGGGCATCATACACAACATTATCTCTAGCATTTTAGTTTTATATAATCAAACATAGATTATTATGACTTAGTCTAGAATTCATATACTTAGATATTAGATTTGGGGCCATGTGCATGACACATTGTTCCCATATGTTTAGTTTGACACTAGTGATCTCAGATGGAATGGAAGCACCATGTCATTCTCCACATTATTACTTCATACACAATTTTTAATGTATAGATGTTTTATTCCATATACAGTGGTTGTCATTATTGAGGAGTCCCTTAGATACATTCCTAAGTGTTTGAGTGGCCCTTGAGCCATTTCTTTTAATAGTTTTCAAATGGCCCTAGATCCATCCTATACAGTTTTAGTTGCATCACAAAAAATTAGTTATATTGGGCTATTTTAATTAAAAATGTATTTGCCACATATTAGTAAGGAATTATGGAGTCATAGCTTACTTGAGTTCTTGAGCCACCTAAATCGGAGGGTTAGACAAGCCATCAATCCAATCTATTATATTCACATGCTATTATCTATTGGACAAGGGTGACTAATGATAGAGTCAAGGCTAGCTTGAGTTATTCAACTAGCCACACATAAATATTGAGCGAGCCATCAATTCAATCCATGTTATTCATCATTTGATCACAATCTACATGCACAAACAAGATGTCACTAGGTTTTAACATTGGTTCATGTACCCAACAAGGTGTATTCATTTTTTCCTCTTTCTCTCATCTTTTTACTTAGTTTTGTCTTTATTTTTGATGTTTCTTAAGTAAGGACTATTTCCTTCATGTTTTATTTGTAGGACAAGTAATGGAGCAATCTTTATAGACTCAAACCCAGATTCATGGGATTCACCTCCTAGGTAAGTCTAGCTTTGTTTATTTTATTTTATCTTAGTCATTTCTCTTTGATCTATTTTTATAATAAAGGGGATGCAAATGTAGTCATATAAAATGTAATTTTAATGCAATGAGTGTCACTTAAGACCACCTTGTCCTAGCTTAGCAATAAACCTATTATAGGGGCTTTTTTTAAAATCCTTTTCTAGCTTTTATGCTAATCCAACCCATTCCTAGGCATACCAAAAGTAACACTAAGCCATACCCTAGGAATATAGGGGCCTTGTTCACCATCTTCTACCACTTCAACATTAGCGCAACCCTTTAGACACTAGCATATTACACTATTAACCTAAATATTATGCTAGCATCCCTTACCTCTTTATTCAACTAACTGATATTTTTTATTCCTTAAATCACTCATAGGGTCATCCTAGACCTATTTCACATATTGAGAAGTACCAAAATGATGCTATGAGTGATTTAAGGAATTAAAAAATAGGTCATGGTGTATGCATAAGTATTATTTAAGGTAAAAAATAATGCTACAAATCAAGGTCATTTATCCATGTTCTACCCTACTTATGCATACACCCATCTAAAAAATCCCAAAACTTGTATTAATTATATTTATAGTCTCAATTCAAACTGAAAGCACTTAAACTAACATGTATATTATAATTTACTTACACTTGAACAAGCAATTGGATTGGAAGAACTACATTAGGTGTGATCTTGTTTTAAAGTATTGGTACGTAGGAAATGCTCATTACATGGTGTGTTGAGGTCACGTCCAACCTACCCTACTAACACCATTCATTTTCTACTTGTGATATTCAAATACCCTTATAAACATAAAGGTCTAGGGTTTGGTATTGAAATCAGTCAAAACAAGGAGCAAACAGTGAAATGACATTTGTGCATATAGTCACAAACTCCCAAAAACTAGGTGAAGTTAAAACCATGCATTCATTGTTCCTACTTGCAGAATGATGTTATCATGGAACATATGATACTAGCATGGTGTGATACTGTCCGAAAGGACCACCATATTGTCCAAGATGATTTTTTACTCTTGGTTCCTAGTCATGACACCCTTGACAATCTCTATACTAATTTTCAACATTACATTTATTTATCTTAGTCAGTTTCTAACTAAATACATCCCTTATAATTAATTTACTATTTATAAAAAATTCAGTTAAATCAATTATTATATAAATCAGAGGCTATAATTATTGTTATATTTATTCTTTAATTTATTATTTTAAAACCTTAATAAACTAATATTTTACATTTCATAATCCCATTAAAAATTAAACCATATTATTTGTTTCAATTTCTTTTACTGAAATTGAAATATTTTTTTTGGTTTTTCTATAAAAAAATGTATGTGCATAGTTATCTCTGTATTCATCGTGGAGAGATTCAATTTATAATGATAGGAGCCAAAACTTTATATAGGCATTAAAAAACACATTGTTTCATAGTGAGATGATGGTAGATATGGAAAGACGAGAAGTTAATAAGTTCAATGAATGTGAATATATAAAAAATATAATTAACATGAATGGCAAGGACATCTCATTGATAAAATTTACTAACCACTCTCCATTCCATATTATTCAAAACCTTGCATAGTTTTATACTTCTAAATTCTGGGTTGTTATATTTTTTAGGAATAGAGGATAGCATACAATATGGGAGAAAATGAAATGAAATCAATGGTTGTCTTGTTTGTGACACAATTCTTTTGTTTATTAAATAGCATGTGTTTTTTTAAAAGTAAAAACGTAGCTTAAGAAAGTTATTTATACTTCTAGCTAATGTATGTGTAGGTATTCATTGGTTGTGTTTTTCTAATATTTTTTTTCTTAATATTGCCTCTATTAAGGACGTGATTGTCATATTATTATAAGAAATATATAATACATTATTTTTTTTTTAATATGAATTACAATGGAAAAAATATAAAACTAATTATCTCTATCCTCATGGCAGAAATCTTCAATTTTCAATGGTGAAATTGATAAACATGAAAATAATTTATGCAATATTTTAATACCTTTTTAGAAAATGAGAAAGATTATGGACATTATTAAGGTTTATGTAATAATATAGTTGTTAGTTTGAAATATTGTGTGTTTATATTCACTTAGATAAAGGGTTTCAAAAGGTTTTTAGGTTTCCATAAGAGGATATTGTGTTGGTTAAGAGGACATGATATCCAAAATTGTTGAGTTAAATTTATGATGAACAAGCTTAATATATAAGCAGGGTTGATTTTCCGAAATAGTATTTGATTTACAAATAATTGAAACAAATCATTTCATTGTTTTATGACATCGAATCATTTACTTCTTCTAAACAAAACACAATTAATTTCTTTTTGTACCACCTCAAATTAAAAACCATTAAATTTAAATCTCACATACTAAAATCGTGTTCCTTCCAAAAATGTTAAAAGGCAAAAATTCCAAGAGCCATAAATATATGTAAAATAAACATAACATTAAAGTGAATTTCACCTCTATCATTTATTTAGTTAGTTGACCACATTTTGTGTTGTATCATTCCAAACCTTATGTAACTTTAATGTCTTAAATTCAGGGGTTCGACAATTTCAATGTCTAGAGAAGATATCATAGTTTAATGTACATTATTTTTTTACCTACTTTGGAATCACTTTTCAAATTTTCTATGTAAACCAAATAAAAATAAAAATAAAAATGTGGGTAAAAAGGTGTATACATACTTTCAAGAGATGTCAATATGAGTATTATTATATTAATGAAGACAATTCAAACGAAATGATTGAGCGTATGATTATATTTTATATAAATATTGTTGTAAAAAAAATTAAATATAATTTTCATTATATTTGTATAATCCTTCGTCTATTTCAAATTATTGACAATCACATCATAAAAGTAAATAAAAGGACAATCACATCATAAAAATAAATAAAAGGGGTAATAGAAAATAATATAACTAGTCAATATTAGAATATCTGTCAGCATAGTATGACATTGCTTTTACTTTGTTTTGTTAGTCGGTTATGTAGTGTAACGGTCGGGTCGTTAGGGTAGTCAAAGTTATGAAACTGACTCTACATTATATCTAATCACCTGCTGTTCATAAATAAAATCATCGAAGCATCCCATTGGCTTCATCTGTTCTTTGAGCGTTGGAGCCTGATCGCCACGCAGCAGAACATTCAGAAGCCTGAGAAGCTAAGCGATGTCTGCATCAAGAAAGAAGCGTGGAGCGACCTCTGTAGAGAACGGCATTGGCATTTATGATATGCGGACGCCTTCACATTAGACCTGTTAGTAGCCATGGGATGTGAAGGAGCCCATGCCATTCCATCCATAGAAGCATGGAAAGTACAGCGCAGCCAATAGTTCAGCTGAAGAGGAAGAGAGTCGGCTAAGTCTGAAGTGGCCAAAAATTACAAAAGAAAATTCTTGGCTGGAAGCTGATCGATGTGTGTTGCATAAGTTAGAAAAGCTAATCGCCACCTCGCTGGAAGCTAGCTGAAGCTTCCAGTCTGAAGCTTGAAATTCTTAAACAAAGGGAGAAGCATGGAGAAGTGGCCAGGAAGTGCTCTCATTAACTTACAAGAACGTCTAATGGCATTTGAATGCAACAGGTTCGGTCCAAACCTGCAAACGTAGCAGACAAGAAGACCTGTTCGTCTACTCAAACCGACGGCATTGAAGAGCTGATATTCAATCCAATGCAACTTGCACTACACCTTCAACATGTACCAAGCGGCCAAGAGTATAGAAGAAGGCGAGGAAGGTATTCAATGAAGAAATCTCTTTGTGGTAGCGCCATCTCTGTCTCTCAAGCCGTAATCATGGAAGGCATTATCGATGCCAAAGACAAATTTGTAGTTTAGCTCGTATATAAGCTAAAGAAGGTGTTTGGAGATTACTACAGTCCAAACAGTAGGCATTTGGTGTGTGAAGGCAGCATTTCTGCAAGGTGAATTTTTTTACACAGAATTTTGAAGCATAAATACTGTTTTAATTGTAAAATTTTGTATAAATGAAGGAAGAAAAAAGTGTTTACATTCAAGCTACTCTTGTCCGAATGCCCAACTTATCAAAGGGACAAATTTTGTTGCATGGAAGATGAAGATGCGAACGGCATTATCAGTGGTGCGGTGACCCGTTTTGTTGGAGTTGATGAGCAAACAAAATACAATAAGTTAAATGTAAAAGCCTTGATGTTGATCACACTCATTGTCACTGATGAAATTCAACCTCATATTTGGGATGTGTCAACATTAAAATAGGCTTTGGACATTCTGTCCACCATTTATGAGGCGAATAATCAGACAAAAAAATCTCCATCTCCAGTCGAAGATTCATACCCTCAGTATGAAAGATGGCAATAAAGTTGAGAAATTATTATGTTGGGTGTCAGAACTATGAACATAATTAATTTCACTTGGAGAAATGATCCAGAACAAAAAGTTGGTTTATATCACATTGAGTGATCTCTCCTCTCAATATCACAAATTCATCATGACACTGAAGATAACAAAGCAACTAATGTCTTTCAAAGAACTAGTGAATTTGCTTAAACAAAAGGAAGTCATCTAGTCTGTGCAAGATGAGTTCAACGATAGAACCCTGATTTCAAATATGTATAGAGGTCAGAATAACAAAAGGATCTGATATATAAAAATATTCATGGAACAATTTTTTAAAGATATGATCATCGCACCATGTTGGAATTTAACAGATTTGGTTAAATTGTTATTTATTTTATTGATCACTTTTTAAATTTTAAATTCATGACAGAGTATAAAAAACAATACTAAAAAGTAACACAAATGAAATGCACCTATGAGGAGCACCAAGAAAGTCGTGTATTTGGAATTGTTAATTAAATTAATTATTATTTTTATAAATTTAAAATTACAATTATATTTAATTTTTTAATTTTTATAAATGATACAATAAATTATGAAAAAACATTAGTTAGAATTTATGGGTCATAATTTATGGGTTGATATAATGCTATAAATAGTTTTTTATTTTTTATTTTTTTGGAAGGAAATTAGGTATGAAAGAGAGAATCTAGATTTCAAAATAGGTTATTTTTTATTTCTTTTCTTTCAATAGAATTGTTGTGCTTTTATGTGTTTTATGTGTTTTTCCATATTTAATTAGTGGAATATATGAAAGAAGGTGATATCATTGTTTGGTTGTGTGGGTTTGTAATATTTATTATTTTTTAAATATTTATTAATGTTTGTAAATAGATGAAAGTTTATTATTATATTCATTTCATAGTTGTGTGAAATTAACATTGTTTAAAAAATTTATATTGAGTTTATTATTAATTGGATTTGGACTAAGTATAATTAATCTCATTTTTTATAAGATTTATTTTTCAAATTTGACTTTTGTTCTCATTATATATCTTCTGCTCATAATTTTGTATAAAAAATAACATAATAATAAAATAAACATGAAAATTAATAAATCAATGGCTGATGAGATTCTTGTTAACAATAATGATGGGATTAAATCATTAAAAATAAAGTTATAAAAAGATATTGTATTATTAAAAGAGATGAATTTACACCCTTTAAAATAACATAAGTATAATATTCTCCTTAGGAATATTCAATGAAATATGTCCCTCAAATGAGAAAAAAAAGGACAATATGAACATTAAATAAGCTAAGCATTCATAGCTAATAATGATGTATTAAATTCCTTAAACACTAATTTCGTAGATGAAATACATAAGAATATATAGCTTTCCAATGATCCATGGCTACATCTAGGACTCAAGACATTTCCATTCCTTTGCATTCCTATTCATGCATACGCAGATGAAGAGATTGTTGAACTAAAGAATGGCTGAACTAAAGAAAGAAAATGTTTCAATAAGTGAGAATGTTAGCCAAAGACAAACTAATCCTAGAGAATGCTTCCAATTTTATGAAGCCACACCAATAAAACTTGAAGAGCTGAAAAAAAAATGCCATAAACTCGAGATCAATCAGAATAAGAAAACTTCTAAAAAAATTCAACGTCTCGAAGTCTTCTTCCAGACATCATTTTTGGAATTTTGTAATGAATAATTTATTTAATAATATGATAAAACTGTGGAGGACCCTTTATTATTATTATTAACTCATTTACGTTGCAATTTTTGCATGAATCTAACACAAATTAAGAGAAATAGGCATATAGTATTATGCCTAAAAATGATGAGTTAGTAAAGTCACCTTGCTTATCTCAATGCTTTTTATGGGACCATACAAAACTAGTTTAAAATATAAAAATAATTTTAAATTGTAATGGAATAAATTATAATTTCTTTTCAAAATAAATTATATAAAATTTATCATTCTTTGTTAGAGTATATATTTTTCATGTGTACTAGGCTATATTAAGGGATTTCATCTTTTTCCTAGTTTGTATTATGTGAGGATTTATCCCAGATTGCTTAGTTAGGTTAGTTTCTAATTTTGCCCTACCTATTTATGCAAGGGATTCCTATCGTAGTTTGTATTATGTGAGGATTTATCCTAGATTGCTTAGTTAGGTTAGTTTATAATTTTGCCCTACCTATTTATTCAAGGGATTTCTAATTTTTCATGTGTACTAGGCTATATTTAGGTATTTCATCTTTTTCATAGTTTATATTATGTGAGGATTTATCCCAGATTGCTTAGTTAGGTTAGTTTCTAATTTTGCCTTACCTATTTATACAAGGGATTCCTATCGTACTAGCATGTTTTATTATGAATAATATATGATCTACTTTGTTTTTGCATACCATATTTAAATCTCATTTGGTGATGCTTTTTTTTACTAACTCTTTAGATCTTAAATTATTAGAATGTCTTATTACCATTCCTAGCAAAATACCATAGATTTGAGAGTTGAAACCATCAATTATGGTGTAAATCTCTAGATAATTTTACTTCTACTTCCTTTTCCTAATCTTATACATCCCTTGCCATACATCCTCTGCCCTTTCTTCTTCTTTTGGATCTACAATGGGATTGGAGAGTGGCATATTCATTGATGTTTTGAAAAAAATGAGTTATGGGAGGCATTGACAATTCAAAGCAATTGTTTTACAACTATGTGTTGTTTTTCTTAAGACTACATTCCATTTCTATTGCTAGGGAATTATCTTCTAGGCATTGATAGTTTTAGGTCTACATTGGGGTTAAAAAAGCATTGGTCATTGCCCATGAGGAGTGTCCTTTAGAGCTATTATCCTTGCTTGCCATTTTAAGGAGGAATAGGACTACATTTGAAGTTTATGTTAACCTCATCATACTACCCTTTATGTTTTGGAATTTCTCATAAGCTATTGCATGAAGGAGAGATAAAGGTGTTAAATCCTTCCTCTTTAGCATCCTAGGCCTACATTAAACTTTTCCTACAACACCATTTTCCTTTTTTTCTTATGTGCTAGAAATTTAAATTTTAGATTTGAATCATTTTTATCTATCTATAAGATTGGTGGAGAAGATATGTAATTATGTAAGAGCTAGGAAATCAGTGTTGGAAGAGAAGGTGGTGCATGTAATAATAAAGCATGGGAATATGTGGGGAGATGAAGCATTTGACTACATGGAAGGAAGATCCTCTCCAAGTTTGCATCCTTCTTTGCCCATAAACAAGACATCTTCTTTTGGAGATCCTCTTTGGACTTAATGCTTAAAAATAAAACAATATACAACTAGAAAGACCTACATTACACTCATTGGAAGTTGTTCTGGTTAACATCACACTATAGTGGGACAATTTGTAGTCCTTAGGACATCGCCTTACTAGATATGTTGAATCTTTTATCTTGATTTGCCTACCTGGTGCATTGGAAGAGACTCATTAATGGAATAACTAGGTTAAGTTAACTCTAGTCCATCATTTATCATCCTTCTATCCTCTCAAAATAGCTATTCATTTCATTATTTTTCCAAGCTATTTTTCTTTATAGAGAAAGTGAAATTCAATAAAATGGTCACCAAGGTACCTAGGAGTTTTTTTTTCTTTAGATGGATTCAATGCTAAGTTTGTCATTTCATTATGGTTCCAAAAAGTGGTTGTAAGCCTACCTTCATTTCTATTTTGGTCACTAAAATTAGTTGGTAGTGTCATTTTTAATGTTTGTGACCCATTTATGGGGATTTCTAAACCTTGTATCTTTTAAACCATAACTTGAATTTGATTTTTTTTTATTATAAATAATGTATGCTTCTCAATATATATATATATATATATATATATATATATATATATATATATATATATATATATATATAGTGTCATTACTTTGTAAAAGTGCACTAATTTTATAAATTGCCAAAATTAGGGAGTCCTTAATACAATTTTTTTGGGGGTTGTCTGAGTGCTGATTTGTGTACTCTTTTACATTATTTATTCTCTTTGATGATTCAATATTGTCGATTTTAATTTTGGTATTGATCATTATGAGCCTTTTATTATACATAATTACCATACATCATGATCTAGAATGGAAACAATCATAAAATTCATAGGATTATGGTCCCTAATGAATAAAACTCAACAACAATTCATAACAGAGTATGAAAAGTTTCAACATGAATGTAGGTTTTATGAGTTTATAGGTTTGATAGGGGATTATGTGAGTGATAGTTTATTATTTAATTTCTATGGGTGTGATACTCCATTCAAAATATGGGCTAAAATATAGGGTTTATTTGGAAAATTAGATCACGGGAGATCCATATAGCTTGAAGTGGAGCTTACTTCACTCAATCATGATTACTTTGTCTCTATTATAGACTACCTCACTAAGTTTAACCATTTTTAGGCCAAGTTGATCAAGAGTGGATGAGAAAATAAATATCGAGAGTGTGTATACCTGATTATATTGAAGTTAAGTGATCCATTCCAAATATTTGATTATACTTTTTCTCTAGAATGGATGCCTTATGTTTTGCATTCAAAATGCTTAATTTAGAGTTGTTTTATGAAATAATTACTAGGGAAGAATCTAAATTATCTCACCTTGAAACTTCCACCTCTCCAAAAGTATTAGTATCATCACATTCTACGATCAAGGTAAAAATAAACACTAATAAGAAGAACACTCTTCCTCTATCTCAAAATGCACTTGAGCTCAACACCAGCACATCTAATCCCAAATAATCTTCCAAAGTCAAAAATAAGTCAAGCCTATCTTGCTCCTATTGTAGAGGGATTAGTCATGAAGAGTTTAGGTATTTTAAGAGAATATAAGCAATAGAATATGTTTTTAGGAAACACAAGATTTGTATCTCCATTCCTTCTCCATCTTGTGATCGTAGAAAAGCACTTAGTATTGTCAAGAGATCATAGTCACCTATTTTAGATAGTTGGGTTTCATATTTAGATTCTTCATACCACATAACTTCTTTTGAGTCATTTATATCTCTTGGTTCGAGTTATACTTCTAACATTGAGGTTGGATATTCTTTCTTTATTTTTTTAAATGAAAATGGTGACATACAGCTAAATGTTGACCACATCAATGATGCATTATATGTTGTTAAACATCACCAATAGTTTGATTTTAGTTATCATATTTATCATTTTAATCAAGTCAAGATAGTGACTTTCACACCATAGGGTGTTGATGTTCCAACTTTATTATATCCACACACACTTATTATATAGGGTTTTGTTGATCATAGTTATTAGCTGTATTGTAAGAAAGCAAATATTTTTCACTAATTCAAAATAGGTTATTACAAGCCTTTTTATATAGTTAATCAACTTTTCTAGAAAGATCCATTTGGAATGACATGTTATAAAATCCTTATAAAAATAATTTAATACTAATCCACTAATCCCTATTCTATGTTAACAAGTGTTGTCAAGGATCACAATTCATCCATGTTGCATTGTAGGGTAGGAGCTATCAAGAGGGTTCTAGAGGATTGCATTTTCATTCCCCCCCTACCTTATTACATTATTTTATAAATGTGCCCCATGAATAGTTTAAATTTCACTTTCATAAGAGATTTGGTAAGTATATCTGCTATTTATGCATTTTTAGGGTAGTACTAGAGTTGGATATGATTGTTTAGAACATATTCTTGAATGTATTGACATTATACCTCTATGTTTTTTATCCTTTCATGATAAACATGATTCTTAAAAAGTTTTAACACACCTTGATTGTCATAATGAATGATGGGTGTCTCCTTTTCTTCATAGCCCATATCTGCTAGTATGCAACTTAACCATATCACTTCACACATAGCTCTATGTGAGATATGATATTCTACTTCAATGGATGAAGATCAATAGCTATTTACTTCTTACTAATCCATGATATTGGTCTAGATCCAAGATGAAATATGTATCCTAATGTTGAATTTATGTCATCAATAGATCTAGTGTAGTTTGAGAATTTATATCCCTATAATAAGAATTGAGTATTCTTCTTATACACTAGACCATACTCAAGTGTACATTAGACATATCTTAAAACATGCTTTGCTGCTATCTAGTGAAATTTCTTTAGTTTTTGCATAAATATGGAGAGATAACTCACACCAAAACATATATCTACTCTGGTGTAGGTCAAGTAGATGAGATACCTAATGAGCTATCTGTATAGAGTTGCATCTACTTGAGCTGAGTCCTAGAATTGAGAAAGCTATAAGTCCTTCTCTATTGGTGTTGAAAGTGTCATACAATATGACATTCTATACTTTTCTAGGAGTGTCTTAGCATATTTGATTTGGGAGATAAAAATGTGATTATTTTGCCATATCTCCAAGTCAAGACAATAGTGTAGTAGCCCCAAATTAGTCATGTCAAAGGATCTTTTGAGATCATTTTTCACAATATTAACCTAATCTTCTAAACTTCCTATGATCACAAGATCATTTGCATGCAAAACAAGAATGATAATTTCTTTTCCTACCTTCTTTATATACAAGTTAGAATCTAATGGGCTACGAGTAAAACCATTTTATAAAAGGTGGTCATCTATTTCAATGTATCATGCCCTAGGAGCTTATTTTAGTCCATAAAGTGATTGGATGAGATGACATACATTTTTAGGATTTTTTCCATCAACAAATCCTTCTAGTTGGGTCATGTATACTTCTTCATTCAGATCACCATTAAGAAAAGCACATTTGACATCCATCTAATGAATTCACCATCCATTATGTGATGCAAGTGCACAAATAACTCTGATGTTCTTGATATTTGTAGTGGGTGCAAAGGTTTATTTGTATTTAATGCCCTCTTTCTAAGCATATCCTTTTGTTAGTAGTTGTGTATTATGTTTATCAATAGATCTATTTGCCTTATATTTTATTTTTAAAACCCATTTGTAGGCTATGGGTTTCTTTCCTATAGGCATATCAACCAACTCCCAAGTCTGATTCTTTATGAGTGAGTCATACTCAGCATCCATTACTTTATTCTAATGAGGTTGATTTAAATATGCATGAACATTATTAGGCTTTGAGATATCAACTATTGTACTCATGAGTAAAAAAATTACATCATGCCTAGTCCGACTCCTCATTCTGACTCTAGATGAATGAGTGTCTCTACTATTATCTTTTACTAACTTTAGAAGAAAACTCTACCACTATTGTGATGAACTACTTGGTGGATGTTCCAAATATCCAAGATCAACATATAGTTCTCCTTATGTCTTTGGAGGATCGAATTATCTAAGATCAACATACAACTCTCCTTACGACTCTGAAGTTTCTTGATTATTTGACTCAGTAAGTAATTTGTGAGAGGTGATTGGTGTTGATATGTCACTCTACACCATTAAGTCAAAAAATGACTCATCAAACACCACATGTCTGCTCTCATACGTTTTCCTTGTTTCTAGATCCTTGAGATGATATGCCTTCGAGGTAGTGATGTATCCTAATAGGATGCATGGGAGTGTTTTTGACTCGAGTTTATTACTCTTCTTTGCTAGTATATACATATAAGCTATGCAACCAAACACATGTAAATGAATATTGAAGGATTTCTACCACTCTATACATCTTCTAGCATTTTATACTTCAAAAGTATTATTGGTTCCCAATTGAGAAGATAAACAATAGTTTGGACTACTTCTACCCAATAGAAATTCTCCAGCTTTGTTGCTAATAACATACAACGAGCCATCTCCATCACAGTGTGATTGCATCACTCAAAAACACCATTATACTATGGTGTGTAGGGAGAAGTCAAGTATTGTTTTATACCTCATTTGTTCAGGAATGTCAAGTATTTCTTTGACATGAATTGCTCCACCCTGATCTAAGCATAGGTGAAGTAGAGGTTGTCTTATCTCCTTTACAACCTACTAATAGAAGATCAGGAAATGATGAAGTGCTTCACTCTTCTTCAGGAATAATACCCACATTTTTAGTAGTAGTCTTCCATGAATAGTCGGAAGTACTTGTATCCCAAGATTGAATCAGGTAATGGGATGCACATATTAGTGTGAACAACCTCCAATCATTTCTTAGCATGAAATGAGATTCCTTTGAATGGATCCCTATGTTATTTACCTACAAGGTAACTTGGGAAAATGGGCAAGGAACTAGACAGATTGGGAAGTTCACGTACCATCCCTTTAGTGTTTAACTCATATAATA
Source organism: Torreya grandis (assembly GCA_037957365.1). Lineage (NCBI taxonomy): Eukaryota > Viridiplantae > Streptophyta > Pinopsida > Cupressales > Taxaceae > Torreya > Torreya grandis. The sequence goes on along the minus strand of JARHVA010007528.1, from coordinate 197,993 downwards.
ATCTAGTAGATAAATGACCATACCAGTAGTGCTAGAGGCTAGTGGATTCTACTGTTGAGGTAGATAATGTTATTATAGAAGATGAAACAACATATAGAGTAAATAATTTATGTTTAATAAAATCTTTAGCAAGAATTTTACCTTTTCTTGATATCAAACAAGTTTTGATAACATTCTTGATAAGAAATTCCACCTTCAGATTATTATTTAGCAATTGGCTAACTGATAAGAGATTAGACATCAGCCTAGGAATGTATAATACCTTTGTTAGTCTACATTTTCATGTTTCAAGAGGAATGATAACTTATCTTATTCTTTATGTAATGTACTCTTTGTCATCTAATATCCTAACCAGATCTCCAGTGGGTTGGTTTGATAGTGAATCAAATAGCTTCTTGTCACCTGACATATGTTTGGTGGCACCAAAATTGATTAACCAGATATTCCTCATGGGCTGTGAGGTCTAGGAGACTAGTACCAAGTTCTTGTCTTC
>JARHVA010007528.1:137500-192500 GCA_037957365.1 Torreya grandis | reverse complement strand
GTATTAGAAAGGACATTGTTATATGTGTCTTGTATATTGATGATCTAATTCTCACAAACAACTCCTCTTCTCACATTCAAGCCATTTATTAGGCACTTTGAGCACAATTTGATATGATAGATCTTAGTCATTTTCAATTCTTCTTCAATTTACATATTTCACATTCAGATATAGGGATTTGTTTGATACATTAAAAGTACACCCTTGATCTTCTTCAACATTTTGTCATGAATGATTGCAACCCAACTATTTTTACTTTTTTAGGTTGGAGTGAGTCTCAGTACCACTTTTCCTAATCCACTTTATGATCCTATATTATAAAGGTATATGGTTTGGATTCTTATGTATTTGATCCATTCTCACAACGACATTTCATTTGTAGTTGGGATTGTATTTAGGTATTTGCATGCTCCTCATAATAATCATTGGTAGGATACCAAAGAGGATTTTATGATATCTCTAAATCACTATTAATTTTGGATTATACTACCTCAAGAGTTATATTCAGTTGGTTGGGTACAATGACTCAAGTTGGATAAGTTCTCTTGATGATAGGCACTCCAATTTTGGCTACATATTTTGTGTTGGTTATTCACCTATTACTTAGTTTTGCAAGAAGTAACAAGCTATTTCACTTTCATCTATAAAGGATGAGTACATAGAAATAATTTCAACAAGTCAATAGGTTATTTGGCTTCATCAGTTATTGACAGAGTTTGAATTCACATAGGATTCACCTACTATAATTTGGTGTGATAACCATAGTGAAATTCATATATCCCTCAACACAATTGAACACTATAGGGCCATGTAAAATTGGGTACATATGCACTTTATTCATCACCACATTTATTATGTAGTTCTTAGTTTAGAGTACATTTTGACTCAGCAGCAAGTTGTAGACATCTTAATGAAGCCTTTTGCATCATCTCATTTAATTGAGTTGCATGGCATGCTTGGGTTTTTATAGGTTGTAATTTAAAGCATTCATGAAGACATCTTCCTTCTTAATTTCATGGATACATATTTTACATGAGTGCCTTATCATACCTAGTTGCCAAGACTTATACTATGGATATGACACTTCATGTTTTGGCTATTTTTAGTGCTTAGCTTCACTTGATGTGGGGTGTTAGAATATGTATATCTCATATTTGATAGGATATAGCTAGGTATTTCATATTTTTATTAGTTTTACTTATGTGAATATTTATCCTACATTAATTAGTTAGACTAGTTTATAATTTTGCCTTGCCTATTTATGTAAGAGATTCCTACTATGCTAGCATGTCTTATTCTGAATAGTATATGATTTACCTTGTTTATGCATATCATATATGTAAATGATTTTATTAGTAGATCAAAGAGACCAGTAAGTAAATTGCACAAGAAAAAAACTTTTATTTATTTTATTCATGACCCGAAGATCAATATATGCATACCTTGTTACCAAAAATTTGGTAACTAATTTTTGAGAAGGGAGGAGACTAAATTATCTGAAACTATGGTATAAGATTATAGAATAATGTAATATATATCATATAATATTTACACTATCATTCCCCCCTTATTAAATTATTTTTCCAAAAATTATATTCGTGAAGGTTGACCCCCTCTTAACCAAACACAACGAAAAGGTTTCACACTCTTCACATAGCCTACTCACCTTTGAGGTGGCATGCCATTTCCATGGCTTCATGGTCTTGGTGTCATGTTGGTTTTTTATTATAGGATGGCCAATAACTTAGAAGTGACAGGATTACATCTCTTTGTTGAATACCTTCGATGGTTTCTTGGATTAACACAAACCCATATAGTTTTCTGCTACATGTTGACCACAAAATTAGGGGTGACAAGATCTATAGACTATTTTATACACTTCAATGGTTTCTTAGATTTCCAAAAACCCCTTTTTAATAACCAAGCACTAATTTAGTGTTTTTGTTTCCCAAAAGGTTCTTCATCAGGAGGTACCAAACTATAAAATAATGCTAAATAATTTATTAAAAACCACACTTCACAATCACATTGCACACAACATAAATAAATGCAAAAAAAAATACCACCATAGTAATGATGCAACCCCATCTTAGGTGACTCATGAGAGGACACCGAATTTCCTCTAGCCTTCATACATCCTCCAACCTCTAGTACATGAGTCTGCTCACTCAACTGATGAAGTCTAAGTGCATGATTTTTTGGAAGAGAAGTCCCCCCATAGTTGAGTTGCATTTAAAATTTGACACATGATGTCACATACAAATGATAATACATCCTTGTACAAGAAATTGACTTTGATTTTGATAATTTTAACATAAAAGTGACAATTTGACTCATTTCTTAACATTTTGACAACACGAACATTTAAAAAAGTAATAAATGAAAATTAATTTTTATATAACATAAACTATAATCCTAAACTTAAAACTATCTATTTAAAAGACTCACCTAAAACACTATGAGCTATAACTTACAAGAAAATTTTAAAAAATAAGACTTCTGACTTTATCAGATCTTATTAATACTAAGCTAAAACAAATAGCTAAAATAAATTGACTTAAATAATTATAAACCTTATAATTAGATATTGACAAAACTAACTTGAAAATTATATGACAAAAAAAAAATAGATACAAATTAATATACTTGATACAAATACCTAATGACAGTTGACCAAAAATAGTTGACAAAGGTAAATCGATGTGGTGAGGTGGATGGTGTTGTATGTGAGTTGATCATGAGCTTGCAAGTAGACATCGACCAACTTCTCCCAAAACTAAGTTTGTAATAAATAGAAATGAAATGACAAATCTCCCAAATTATTTGAAGGCGTCATGCATAGGCCATTTAAATTTGATGTTGATTTACTTATTCACTTTGTAGATCTATGTTGGTGCTAAGAAAAAGATTCTTATGTTATGAAAATTGATACACATGTATATCTGCTTAGCTAGAATATGTGGTGATTTAGAATAGAGATTGATTCAAATAAATAATTGTACCCATAGAAAATGCTTGGGAATGCCACTTTTAAATGTTTGTGTTGCTGGATACTATGAAGGGTGGTGACCAAAATTGGGACTCAATTCTCAAATTTCCATCGATGTTGTGCGAAGTGATGCTCAATTTTTAGAATCCAAAAATCAAACAAGAATTGTGTTGGATGCTATGTGACGTGAGGAAGAGATCAAGTCTAAAACATGAAATACCTAACATAATTTCATTACAACACAAATCTGTAACAAACTTATTTTATGTTTGTACCTCTACAATTAATAAGGGAAAAGAACTAAATGATTGCCCCTCTTAAAATGATTAAGCTTCCATTAAAAAACCTATTCTAATACCAGAATTGTTGGCAAATTAGAGAGACCAGTAAGTAGATTGCATGTAGAGAAAATTTGATGTATTTTATGCATGACTCGAAGATCAATATATACATACCTTGTTACCAAAAATATGGTAACTATTTTATGATAAGGCAGGAGACTGAATTACCTGCAACCATGGTAGAAGGGTCTAGAATAATGTAATATATATCTTAGAATATTTATGCCATCATATTTTTTGAAGTTTTTTATTACTAACTCTTTAGATCTTGGATTCTTGAAATGTTTTTTACCATTCATAACACCCTCTATATAATTTTTTACACTTTTAAACACCAAAATATATTTTTTAAGAGTAAAAATAGAAAGAAAAAACATTTAAAGAGTTTTTAGAGTAAAAATAACAATGGAAAAAAATTTAAACATCTATAATTATTATCATTCATCTCTTTTAATTATATATGACATGAATTCTACTTCCTATTTTGATAAATAAGAGAAAACTCCATCCAATAAATATTTTTATGAATAATATTTAATTTTTATAATTAAATCATTAATTTTTTATTCATTATATAAAAAACTATTATTAATACAAATATTATATCTTAATCTAATTATATAATTTTTTGATATACTAGAAATTTTGTGTGTGTGTACACACACACACAATTTCTAATTTATAAATTTTGTGTGTGTGTATATATACACACAAAATTTATAATAGGTATTATAGAAATAAAAAAATAAATTGAATTAAGAAATAAATAAATCATAATTAATAAATTGAATAAAAAATTTATGGAACTAACATAGTCAAATATGTAATTTTACAAGTATGATCTTCTCATTAAGTAATTTAAAAATACATTGTTTTAGCACTATCTACCATCCTACTTGGGATGTATTATTTTGGTATTAACAAAGGTGCATGTTCTCAGAAACAAAGTTAGACGTGCATATCTGTTACATCCTTATTTTCTTCTACTCAAACTTACTTGATTATCTATGGATTTTTGTAGTTGATAATTTGATTTTATTATTACTAGATAAGTAGTAAGCACTATGTTGTTATGGGGCACTTGTATGTTTCGTAGATTTTATGATTTAATTGTTACGAACTAGCTATAGTATATATTATTTATATTGTAAATCATGTTGACTTGTTATTTTATCAATATTTTATGATATACATATCGTATCCATGGTATGGACTAACTACCTACATATGGACACAGAAGACATTTATTCCTCAAACCATGACAAAGGGAGAGCATTATAGGAGAGGGTGATACAGATAGAGATGTTGGGGGATGACATATGAAGGGCTGAAACCCTACACACATCATATTAAATAAAACATATTAGATGAATGGTTTGAATTGTTAATATTAATGATGTTGTTGCATTTGGATAATGGTTAATTATGTGTCAGCATAATTTATTATTTTTGTGGAATTAACCTTGTAGGTGGATTAAACCTCATGTGATTTATTACTTAAATAATTACTAGTTTAGAATGTTAATGAATTATATTAATAGTATTATTACTAATTCATTATCATAATTATTTATTATTAAATAATTAGAAAATTAAAAAAATAATGCCTCATAAAGTAAACAAAGTAATTATATTTGATACTTAGAAAAATATATTTATACCAAAATAGATTATGAAAAGTATATAATTAGGAAATAGGAAATATAAATAAGAAAAAGAGAAAAACATTAAATAATAATAATAATAATAATAATAATAATAATAATAATAATAATAATAATAATAATAATAATAATAATAATAATAATAATAGAAAAATCATGGATAAAATAAATAAAAGAAAAGAAACCTTGTTTAAAAAGAAAAGAAGGAAACACTCATAAAAAGGATAAAAGGAAAGTGATGCCGAGAAGGGAGGAAAGACATAAGAGAAAGGAGGAGAAAATGATAGACAAGCGCGGAATAGGAGAAGGAAGAGATGTGTGGAGCATGGTAAGAGAGCGTATATGGAACATTTTTCCAACTGAAGCATTATCAAGTAGGTATTATTGGTTTCATGGAATGCCTATTTTTTTTAGGGTTGAATATATACATGGGTTGATAATTTGTTAATTACAGACATAAAAATAAATGACTGTGTAATGAAGCATCTGCAGACCATTATTTTTCTATTGATCTCTAATACTTGCAAAGATATATTATAAGCATTGTAAATTAGATAAATAACCAGTCAAGATTACTTTGATATTGAACTAATTATAGTGCCTATTTAATTATAGCCCCTATTACTTGTATAAACAGTGAACTTAATAATGAAATGTATCGAGTATAATTTTATTATATACCTAAAGAAGGCGACATACGGTTTTATATCACCATATACTGCTTAGATGCCATATCTCATAGAAAATAGAACTAGGAAAAAGTAAACTGAAGGATAAATCATGTCGCCATATTTATGCACAATGATGTGCTAGTCTTATTTATAACCTACATATATTAAACCTAGTCTTAGTATTTACTAGAAAAAAGTGGTGATTTTATAAACCAAACTTGTGAGGAGTAGGGAAATCTGTGTACTGAGTAACTTTAATAATGATTTTGAATGTAATATATAGAATGAATATATATAACATTGTTAGATTATATATGAAGTGATTTGCATGTTTAATATCTTATAGAAAGGCTTAACCTATCTGATGGAGCGATCTGTATCGAGCAATCTATTTGTGCTGTATAAAATATACTAAAAATATAAAACTATAGTATAATAGACATCCAATAATATGCATAATATGAAATGATTAGAATTGAACGATGTGTTATTAGAAATAATATTATAATATGGAGACATAGCATAATAGAATGCAGCGTTATTTGTGAACTATGTGACTTGTGAGTATTTCATATACCATATTAATTTACTGGACTTAGAGCTAAGGAGGAGAGATCAAATAAATCACTGCGTATAATGAGTATCCATAAATATTTAGTCCAATATTATATAACAAAGCTGATTTAACCTCGAAGAATTTTTTTTGTTACTATAGTCCACATGTCCACTATTGTAAGGAGTATAAGATGTCGATAACATTATACGGTTAAATAAGGCTTATAGTATTACTGGTAAGATAATATGTTCAAATTACATAGTAATATAAATTTATTACATATGTATACTAATATGTATCCTTATGACTAATATGGGATATCATGGACTATTTTATACCCAATATCTATAGATATATAAAAAGAATTTTCCATAAGTGGGGTTTTGTATTTCATTATTGATTAATACATTTATAAAAATCTCCTTTGAATTGTTAATATTATGTATATGTTAACATTGCAATTATATTTAATTATCTTTGTAATAAGCAAGGACAATATAATGAAAGACATATAATGAATCACGTATTATTCCTTAAACCATCACTAGGATGACATAAATAGAGATTATGGTAGATAGTTCATAAAATTGTGAAGCCTATAGTAATGTTTATATAGGAATAGCTAAGTATACACTCCAGTTACAATTGAGTTTAATCTTTTATCGTATATAAGGAATTTTTAATGCATAGTTCATATGTTATACAATTTAGGAATATCCTTGATCGTTAGTATCCTCTAATCTATGTTAGACAAATTGATGAGTTATAATACAGTCAATTAGTAAATTGATATGTGACTACCTATCTTTGTGAACCATAGTCATGTGATGACCATGCTTGAGAATGGATGTACATAGATATGGATGTACATGGATATGATGAGATAAATAGTACTCTATAGCTTATCAATAAGGATATTTGTAATATTTATACAAACAATAATGATAGATAGTGAATTGAGTTAACATCGTGTTTGATACCAACATAATCTCATACTAATATATGTTATATAGTGAAACTATAATGTTACATTCTCACTAAAACCTATGATTCACTAATGCTATATCTATTATTGATATAGGTATATGAACTAAATATATATTGTCATTCAAAATTAAGAAGAAACAAATATATGTAAGCTATGTGGAGGCTATGTCCATGTTTTGGCTATGTTTCAAACTCCATGTTGAGATTAAGTAATGAATATGAAGCATAATAATTTTATATAAAACATGTAGTTAGAGTAGAACCTATAACAACATATATATAATACATATAATATTGTAGAGACTAAACACATAAAGGAACCTTGCATATACCTTATATGGTGTATTTTAATTAGAGGTCATTTCGTTTTATTTTCATAACTATTGGTAATAATGAAAGAGGAATATTAATATAGAAAGGTCTATTTACTGTAGTACTTAGTTTATATCTTGATGATATAGGGTTTTAATGATTGTGTAAATCTTACAAAGACATTGATTAGAGTTATAAATGACTACTAATATATATACATATAGTATTGAATGTTTTTATGCAACATATATTACTAGTATATTAATATGTATAAGTGTTTCGACATATATATAACATATTAGTGCATCATGATGTGTGACTATAAGATATAATAGTGTTTAGTTTAAACATATGATATACTTAGTTAGTATAAACTGTACTTGATTGCCTATTATTTAAGATTATGAGGCATTTGATTCTTGAAATTGTAAGACTGGTTGTTCATAATTGTGTAGTTGTGCTCATTAATAATTAACAATGATATTATGAGATGTCATAGAGTGTATTAGTTTTAAAAACTATAGTTTAAATGTATCCTATACCTAGGTGGTACAAAATTTTAATTTTTTTTAATCTATATTCATTCATACATTTGAAGGACTAATTGTATATGTTTAGCATGTTTTATGATAGTTAGTAGGTAGAATTGTATTGTGTCTACTTGTGAAAATTAGAATATGTAGTCTATTATATATATTATACCTAGTTGGTATAATCTGCACTTGTTTGCTTATTATTATGTAATAAATGATATTATGGATATTCATTCATATATTTGACAAACTAAATATATGCATTTAATTATTCATGTGATTATCATGTTTTGTGATTGATAGTAGGAAGTAATCTATATGAATCTATTAGTTATATATATGTTAATCAAATACAACATTGTTTGTACATAGTAAGTAGTGAGATGGACTTCACTATATTTCTAGCATCATAATGTCAGATGAAGTTAATCCAACCAAGAGGTGTGTATGAAATTGACTGATCCTAGATATCAATAACTATTTGAAAACTTTGGCCAACATAATGTTAGTGAGACATTATCATTTCATGATTATGATTTAAATTTTTGTGTGATACATTGTTAGAACATGTTTCTTTATGATACATAACATATTTTTTTAAAATTATAAAATACGTAGTTATTAACTTGTCTCTCTAGATTTTTGCACCATCACTATCTACTCATCTATGAAGGGAAAGACATTCATTGATAGGAAATTATGTAGGGAATCAATGGTCTTTGGTTTGTGTGAAAAAGTACTCAGATGACTTTCTCCCTCTCCCTAACACTAAATACTTAGTGATGACACTTGCAATTGCCAAAGATACTGGAGTTAGAAAAATTATGTGACATAGAGCTTTGTATCTTGTACACTCTAATATATTTATTATTATTGAGACATTATACTTGATGAGATATTATTATTTAATTATATATACTTGGTAGTAATAGATATATCATTGTACTAGTCATGGCTAGACATTTGTATACTTTTTATATTTAGTTATGATATTTTTCATATGTTAATAGTGATGAGTGACTGTTAGATGTCATATGATTATTCAAAGTTAGCATACTTAGAGTGTTATATCTACATCATTATTATATTATCATGGATAATTAAAATATAGAATACATTGATCGAATAAAAAAATTATCATGTTTTCTATGTCAAACCTAGTGGGGTTGTTATATGTTGTATCAAAGCTGTGGATCGAACTATAGGGCCTAACGAATCCACTAAGATTTTTGTATTACTTTTGTTTAGAAAATATAATTTTGAAATCTAGAGAGTATTTAGAGAGATTTATTCAAATGTCAATAATAGTAACCCTCCATATCATCCTAATTGATTTGCCAATGAGCAAGCAACAAAGTTATACTAGATTATTAAAGCAATTAATTAAACCAAGGATTAAATTTAGGTCTACAACAGGAATTTCATGGCCTTGAAGATGAAGTGCACTAGGATATACCTAAAGATAATACTAATAAGAAGGCAAGCCTCAAGATACGAGAGCACATGTAGTGTTGTAATGGTTAAGTGAAGTGTATTTTAGACTTATAGTGCATCAGTGGAGAATCATGTTACACCATGATTAGATTTGTTAGATTTAATAAATCCTCATGTATGGATTGATGACTAGTATAGGTAATAGACATCCAAGATGCTTGGAATTATGTTTAACTATGTCAATGAAATGTCTGTGGTACATTGAGTGTGTACCATTTGGAGTAATCGTATCCTCGTAGAGTTGTTAAAAGGTTGGTTTATCAACAGTCTTGATGGTGATGGTTATATATGATGTCTAGGTAGGTGAGCGCATAACATAGTTTATGAGGAAAAAAAAAGAGATTCCTACCATATTTTAAGATCATATAGATTGAACATCTTGAGAATGATTACATCTTTACTTAATAATGAAGTCACATCTGCCACTTGTGTTTTGTATTATAAGTATTCAAAAACCATGGGATGCTCCACATTTAAGAGTATGTACATTTTAAAGAGTGTTGTTTATCTTATTGACATTAATGCTAGTGAAGGGAATCTTAAAATAGAACTTGTGGATTGGCACCACATAGTGCAATGGTAATTATCCTTATAGTGGAGTATAAATATTTGTTGAGAATTCTTATGTGATAGGAGTTTGCTCATGGATTTTCACCCCATATGTTTATGTGAATTGGGAAGAGGTGTCCTCTCATATATATAGCATAGTATTGAATTTTTACTCTCTCAACCTCCTTAGATATTATTATAATCCCACTAAGTGGTTTTATATTTTCATGATGTTGATTAAGTGTTCCCTTAATCACAAACTTGTTTTTATAATGTTGTTTGGTAATATTCCGTAGAGATCATTGGATAGTGTCTTCTACTTTTTGTTAATATAAAATTTGTAGGAATATAATGGTTTTATGGATCTTTGTCGTTAATAATTTTCCTTCTAGTTGTATAAACATTTTATGATACTACACTTATAGGTTGGTAAGTATGTAGTGGTTTTGGAATATTAGGTTATGGTGTTTTCATTTATACTATGTGAGGATATATAAGATTTTATTGTTTATGTTAATTCACTACTTTCCACTTATGGATTCTTAGAGTCACACTTTCTAGTGCTACTTTACCTGAACATGGGAGCGTTGACCATGTGGAGTGGTAAACCTTGGATTTATATTGGTTCTAGATTAAGACTTATAAGTTAGTTATAATTGTTATGTGAGCATTTACCCTTGATTAGATTGGTATTATTTTCATCCTTTTTAAAACATGTTGTTTTGATGAGACATTTATGTACTGTCTACCTAGAATGAGTATGAAATAAGATATGCATAATATATTGTTAGTCTAAGGGGTTAAGATAGAATTATAACTTATGTAACTAACCCAGAAAGCAAGTGGTTTTATAGAGATCATTGGATAGTGTCTTCTACTTCTTGTTAATATAAAATTTGTAGGAATATAATGGTTTTATGGATCTTTGTCGTTAATAATTTTCCTTCTAGTTGTATAAACATTTTATGATACTACACTTATAGGTTGGTAAGTATGTAGTGGTTTTGGAATATTAGGTTATGGTGTTTTTATTTATACCATATGAGGATATTTAAGATTTTATTGTTTATATGTTAATTCACTACTTTCCACTTATGGATTTTTAGAGTCACACTTTCTAGTGCTACTTTACCTGAACATGGGAGCGTTGACCATGTGGAGTGGTAAACCTTGGATTTATATTGGTTCTAGATTAAGACTTATAAGTTAGTTATAATTGTTATGTGAGTATTTACCCTTGATTAGATTGGTATTATTTTCATCCTTCTTAAAACATGTTGTTTTGATGAGACATTTATGTACCGTCTACCTAGAATGAGTATGAAATAAGATATGCAAAATATATTGTTAGTCTAAGGGGTTAAGATAGACTTATAACTTATATAACTAACCTAGAAAGCAAGGAGGGATTATTTCACTTATTCCTTTTAAAGGGTTTTAAGGAAGGTGTAGTCCTTGGCCTTTTTTTTATGTTAATTTTAACATTATTTATTTCTATTTATGAATTTGATACTAGTTATGTTTGACTAATGCCAAACTAATGCAATTATGGAATGTTGTATGATTCTTCTTGTGATTTAAACTGATACATCTTAAATTATTTATCATATATCATTTCTCTCTAAGATCCGGTAGTACAAATTTATGATTCATTGAACCATGTGGACATTTTGGATATCATTAGGTCAAGGAGACCTATGGAATGGGTGGTGAATTAGGAATGTGAGTAATAATAGATGGGAGTTGATCTTATTTAGTCTCAAATTGACTTGATAGCTAATAAGTTTGGATTCAACAAGGGGATCTTGTTGACTGTAAGATTTAGAAAGTAGGACTTATCAAATTCAGTCATATGGTTATACACATGTATATTGAGGAACATTTATTCCTTAATTTTGTATACATTAGATATATATTATTGGAACATATGAATTTAATGGTTAAATTACATCAAATATATATATATATATATATATATATATATATATATATATATATATATATATATATATATATATATATATATATATATATATATGACTTTCACACACATTCACTTTATAGACACTTGAGAATATAATCTTATACTCTTGGGTGTGTATACATGTCCTTGTGATTTTATTACATGAATATATATATATATATATATATATATATATATATATATATATATATATATATATATTCATGTAATAAAATCACAAGGACATGTATACACACCCAAGAGTATAAGATTATATTCTCAAGTGTCTATAAAGTGAATGTGTGTACTTTCACACGCATTCACTTTATAGACACTTGAGAATATAATCTTATACTATTGGGTGTGTATACATGTCCTTGTGATTTTATTACATGAATATATATACATTGATAATATAATATTATATATATATATATATATATATATATATATATTATATATATATATATATATATATATATATGACTTTCACACACATTCACTTTATAGACACTTGAGAATATAATCTTATACTCTTGGGTGTGTATACATGTCCTTGTGATTTTATTACATGAACAAGAATTTAAAGTTTTGGTATACACATGCATGAGAAAAAAATTATCAAATTTGCCATACAAATTCATAATTTATATATAAATTTACACATAGTTAAGGGGAATGATACTGGCTCAAAAACATATACACCATTTGATATTCATAATTCATGATACTGGTTCACTCACACATTCACAAAAACAATTTTACAATTTAACATGAAATATTTTTCAATGTAATTCACACTTATCATATCTATGGTCATGATGGGGGAATGAAAATAGTTCATTATTTTTCATTCAAGCATTTTTTCTACATGTATAGAAACTATAAAATCAAACCTTCATTCATAAGGCCGTCAACATTTTTCATTACTTTTAGGTCATTTCTTTTTCTTTTACCTAGTGTTAACTTGAGTGAGACTTTACATTTGAACCTATAATTCATGTATAGTGGTTATTTAAAATTCCTCTGAGTGAACCTACATTGATAGTTATCTATTTAATTACTTAATTAGTTCAACTAGTAAATTTCATAATATTACCTACATTCATCAGGGTTGGCCCATGTTATCCTCCTAACCCAAGATCCATCATGGTTAAATAAATTTAAGAAATAATGACACCAAATATCTAGTGATTTAATGATGAAGCACACATTTATCCAATGTTTCAACAAGGAATCATCATTTTCAACAATTATCAAGGGAAACATGGTTTTAAATAAAACATAGGTGTAATCTTACCCTTGTTATTTAAAGATATAAAAAAATTAAATTTAAGTTTAAAATTATCAATCTATGGACATTGAATACACATTATCGTAGGTTTTTATTTATTAAGTGGTCTATATAAATAGAGATTCATGTGAAAAATAGAATGTGTTTAACACACTCAAGTACATATAATACTTTCACTATATAAATTCCATTATGAAAATAAAATGGGGAGATTTTTAGATAATTAAATATTATCTTTGATACTCGACAATGAAAATACTAACACATATTTACCATGCATAACATTAGAGCACAAACAAGGGCCTAATAAAAAAATACTCAAAATTAAATGTTATATTATGTGTTAAACCCTATTTTATGTTACTATACACAAGGAATAACCTCATTATTTATTAAAAACATGATAAATATCTAGCACAGACATATCTAATCCTTAAATTTAGTCTCCTTATATACAAATTGGTTATACCACATTTGATGAATATTTACATTTGATAATGACCTAATGTAATTAGAACTAACCCTCTCCTAACGTTGCATAATTTTAAAAAACAAACTTTTCACTAGGGGTAGCCCCTTTTGCTACCATCTCAATGGCGGGATAAAATATATAAATGGATCCATATATAAATAACTCAATATCTCATTCAAAATGCTCTTAGCACCTATATAGCACACATCTATACACTATTCCACATTGAGAAATGCTTCCCTATTGTTCTCATTTATAAATATATCACCAGGAGAAGTCACAAGACATGTTTAAATATTTTTAAATCCAAGTGAAAGAAATTATTTTCAAATATCAAATAAAAATAATTAGTTACACTATTTATATTAAATTAGAACAATTTCACAATCACACTATCTAGGGAAACTATGTGTGGCTTGATTTCTCTCTTCAAAGTATCATATAAATAAGAATTTGTCAATCATTAAATATTGGTGATTAAGGTTACATCAACCCATTACACTTCATCTAAATTTTTATGGTTATTTTCCTCACAAGAATGTATATAAGGATATCTTAAGTTGAATATATGGTTAAAATCCCTCATTTACACACAAGTTAGTATCAACTATTTATATTGACCCAAATTGTTTAAATTGGATTTACACACAAAAAGTTATAGTTCTTGAAAAAAATTGCATGCCTTTTTATAATATTATATCCACTTATATAATACAATCTTAGTCAAATAGTCATATATAAAAGCTATGCAATCATCTATATGTTGTAATTATTGTATTTACCATATTAAACTTATCAAATAATTATAATTATATTTATTATCGTATATTCAAATATATTTTTGAATGTCATTTCTTCATAAGATTTATTCTAAACTATTATATCATATTAGGGTTAGTCTTGATTTCATCATTCCAAATTAGGGTTTAAAAATCATGATTAACTTATCATGCACATTATGGCTATCCTTTAAGAAAGTGTGTATAAATGTTGTATTTGTGTGTAACATTAGGTTTTTTACTTTCTTCAAATCTAAGTACTTGTCACATATGTGTAAATAACATAATGGTGTTGTTGATATCTTATGCATAGTTTATGAATCCTTATCCTTGAAATCCCTTTTTTATAATTTGCAAGATCCAAACTTTTATTTATTTGGATTAATTAGTTTGAAGTAGAGTATTTACAGTGCGTACAAGTCTAGATACCATGAATTATGAGTTAATATCTCTAAATACACCAGGACAAGGTTACATAAAATGTATAAAGTGATATTTAAGATGAATAAGAGTAAAATAATTGAAATGTTATTTCTATATAGGGGGAACACACACACACACACACACACACACACACACACACACACACACACACACACACACACACACACACACACACACACACACACACACACACACACACACACACATGTGGGCATGTGTGTGCATGCACACATGAACACAAGCACTAACACATCCACTCACACATAAATGAACATGGACATAGACACACTCACACATACGTGCATACACACACACATATATACACAAACACATGTACACATGCACGTACATTCACTGCCCCATCTCCCCCCCTGCCCCCCCCCCCCCCCCCCCCCCCCCCCCCCCCCCCCCACCCCAAATGCACACACAAACACATTAATAACTAAGCTTAATGTATGCATGAAATGTATAGGGTAATCTATTCATCTCATGTTTCCATGGACATCCTAATAATATATTTTAGCTATGTGCATTAGTTATGACATGTAAAAATGTAAAAATCATCACATGACCCACAGTTATTATAATATGATTTTTCCTAGTATATTTCAAGATATAATATCAGATTCTCAAAAATCCATATCAGAGTAATCAATACATTTTGATTATGTACCAAATAAATTTAGAAAGCCTATATTTTAAATGTATAATCTACATTGAAACCCATTTAACCATATTATTCTAATGTTTTTATTGAACATATAATGAGATTTATTGATTATATTGTGTTGAGGGGTAAATAATATTCTTGAAAATATTTTATTTCTTCTTCTCATCATAATATGTTAATAATATAAGCTACATAAGGTGGTTCTGAATCACTTGGTAAATTTGGGTTATGTAATGTTACATGAATAATATAACTATACATAGGCACACTCTAAAATGAATATAATAAAGAGATTTTAGACTTGGTATTATTTATTTTACCAATAACATCATATCCCTTATCCTAATTTGGCTGGATGGTTGGAGATGGTTTGGGTGAAGGACTAAATTTAGTTTTTACCATAGTATGAGTTACCTTACTCATTCGAGTTGTAACAACATGGACCACAGATATTAGTATAAGCGGAGGAGGAATACCAAAGGAGGGGTGGTAGATCTTAATAAATTATGAGATATAGGGGAGGAATAATATGACTAATGCATACTCTTTGGATTTTAATAGTAAATGTATTTGATTCAGATTAGATATTTTCATATTATGAATGAAGGTTGCCTAAATATGGTTCATCATTATTTTGAGCCTTGTTACAAAACTTAGATTGTATCCAAATTAAACATAACAAAGTATAAAAACATGAAATAAGTGTAATCATGACTATAATAAACTAATATAAACAATGCTCATTCCTTTAAACCACAAGCAATTGATAATTATATGAAGAATTACCAATTAAAGATGGAAACAAAACATTAAGGACAAAATCTAAAAACTCTATAAAGAAGGATGAAACTCTATTGATAGTTTATGGTTTGGTACTTCTAAATAAATGTATAATTTCACCAATATGTTTATCCTATTTTTGTATTTATTTAAATTAAAAAAACATAAATAATTTTAGATTATAATATATGAAAATTGGGGATAAATTTGAATGTAACTTATCTAGAGTAATCTAAGAATGTAATTTAATATTAACAAAAAATAATAAGTCAATTTATACTATTGGTAATGTTATTGGCATGTTTGGGTTTGTTGATTACTTGAATTATAAACAAGGACATTCCACCTATGCCATACTGTTTGTCCATGTGGATCTCTTCAAATAACTTATAACTCAGGTGGAGTTGGCTATGAGGAACAAAACATGGGTTTAGTAGATAGATTATGAGGGCCTACCTTTTATATTCCATAGATGTTTCCTCAAAAGAAATCTAGTAATTGATTTCCCTAGTTTGAAACATAAAAGATGAAACAATTTTTGGGTAGATGCAATGTCAGAACATTTTATAGCAGAAGGAAATTTATATTTAGTGCAAGATGAACTAGAGATGGCTCCAAAAACTATAGTTGAGATTTTGATCAAGGATGGGAAGTCTGTGATCATGGAACTTGATGGAAAAGGGACATCATATGTAGAATCGCATAAGGAGCATATTTTAGCTTTTGATACTCATGAAGAGAAATTTGTCAAAACCATAAAAAAATTTAACATGCCTTCTGGGGAATGTTTTATAGAAGCTCTTACAAACCAATGTTTCAAGGCAACTTTGGAGTTATCCATTCCCATTTTGAAAAATTTAGAGGGGAATGGGTGGAAGTTATTTAAAGGGAAGAAAGGAAGAAATAAAAAGCAAACATATTCATCTAATATGCCTCCTAGATCTAAATTAGAAAACTGAGAAAGAGATACTATCTTCTTTTTATGGGTGTTATAGTAGTTATTGCTTGATCTGGCTTGCTGGCCACTATTGTTTTGTTGCATTTTATGTTTTATGGATAATTTCCTTGAAAAACCCTCTATTTGGTTGTTATTATACTGATTTTTTTGGGTTTGGGGCCCTTAATATGCCTTGATGTTTTTTTGTTTTTTTGGTTTCTGGGCATTGTGTTTCCCTCTCTTGTATAGATTGTCTTCTAATGTATGGGTTCTTTAGTTCAAAATACCTCCCATTTACCTTTAATTAAAAAATTTATAATTATCTTTACTAATTGCATAATTAATTATAACTGTTTTCTAAAAATCAAAAATGATTGGGGAAACATATGATTCATCCATATACAAAACACACTATCTATGCGTGTAGGGTAAGTACCATTAAGATTCTAAAAATATATTCAAGCTAGTGACTTGGTTAAGTGTACGAGATGGATTTATGTCTCTGTGACAATGTAGTGGGGTGTGTCTATATAATATCTCTCTGATTATGTGTTCTATAACCCTCAATTGTATGTATAACTCCATAAATAAAATATATTATCCTTGAAAGTTTATCACCTCTTCAAAATGATTTAAACCTAGACAATGTAAGTAAATCTAATTTGGCTGAGTTGAATGGAATCACATTCAGTTACGATTGACAAGTGAATATTTATTCAATAATGTGAAGATGGAAGTCAAGACACATGTAGTTCTTCCCTTTAATGCGAATGTGTAATTTTGATCTTTTACTAAATGAATTCTCCTATAAAATTGGATTTGATCTTGACAATGTCAACGCTTGACCTAGATTAGTTTATTTAAGAATTGAGTGATGATCATTTCTAGACCTTAATTTGTAATTTTTGAAGAGTAGTGAAAATTTTATTAATGTGAAGTACTGCATAGATGCTTGGTATATAAGTTACAAATGAATAATACATGTGGGTTTTAGTTATGATTATATGCATCCATTTTCTTAATTATTTCCACCATCAACACCTTAGGTATATGGTCCCACTTTTAAAAATTGTTTAATTATGAAAAATCATCACCATATGTCAAAAAAACAAAGGTGATGTCAAACTCAAGATAATGAGAATGACATTACTCTGTGTGTAATATTACTTTATAGGAGATAGAAGTGCACATATGGTGATACAAAAATGTATAAATAGGAAATGTTCTTATAGATGACTAATAGAAATTTAGAATGCATAGGTCTCATAACTAGCATTCATGTGTACAACAATGGCAAGTAATAATTGTTTGGAGATGAACAAGTTGTGTAAGATAAATGTAAGTCAAGATTGATGTTTTCAAGTATCAAATATCAAATTTTAATGTTAATACTTTGATTAAAATAGTGTGACAAATTTTTCTCATCTAATCCATTTAAATGAATAAATTTTCTATTTATTCCTCACTATTTGGAAACCCATTAAGTCAAAAAAACTTGCATTCATTATCAGCATTAATGTTAAATCTTTTCCTTTTTTAATAGTTTCTATAAATTTATTGTGCTTCAATATTATTTTATGTATTTAATCTTGTATATATTTCCTATAAAATAAACTTTTTAATAATAGAGTTCCATCCTTTATTCATACAACTACAACAAATAACAAATTTAAGTTATACCCTTAAAAATTAAATTATTCATTATGTATTCTAGTCAATTATTTGCTAACCAATCCGATGCATATTATTTTTCAAAGTGAAAAACCCATATTTATGGGATAGATCTTCCCTTGCCCAAACTATTCACCAACTCCATGGATTAGGAACATGAGATTGTGTCACGATGCACACATCCTACAACTCAAAATCGTGTAATTCTCACTTCTAACCTTTTACCTTATGTTTATTTCATGGGTTTATGGATATGTTTAAAAAAAATTAATAATTTAAATCCATTTCGTTTGATAATTGAATTTAAATGTGAGCATATTTCTTTGGCATAGTCATTATTCTCTAACATATTTTATTTGCATCGCACTTTACATTTGAATTAATATTTTTATTTGGTTTCTTGGGAAACCCCTTTTTAATCTTGCCATTTGGAGTCAATCTCATTTCATGAAGAACTCATAGTTTGATACACACCTCATGGGCTATAGCCATTTTGTAACCCTAAGAAGCCATTATATAAAAAAGTGTCATCATCCAAGGACTCTATACTTTTTCCAAGTATGTTAAGGATTTCATCCTATGACACTTCCTTTGAACCCCTTGGTATTTATGTCACACTCTCAATCTATGATATCGTGATGGTTAAACATGGATGTTTCTGGGCATCCCAACATGACATAAGACATGCGTCAAAATTTTACCCGTTCAAATCGTCATTGAACATTTAACACAACAATGATCATTGGTCACGTCAATAGATATGGGGATTTTTAAAGCCAAAATTCAACCCATTTAGAATATATGGATGACATAAGCCCTTATGTCTTATACATATTAGGGACTCAATGGAGAAGTATTGTGATTTCTATAGTCGCATTATAAATATATTAAAGGCCACGGTTGTATATTAATGATTAAAAAGTGGCCACGGTTGGTTATATTTATAATATGTATTAACGTAATTACGAATTAGGTGAATAAATATAAGGCTATTGGTGGCAACTCCATTACATTAGTATAATTAAGGGAAGCACCATGGACTTCGAGAACATGAATTTATTATTTGGAATATATTTATTAAGTTTAGTTTTGTTTTTTTTTGGGAAAACATATTGTAAAGATTTTAATTTAATTAATATTTTATTATTTGATATTTAATAGTAAAAAATTTATAGACATTTTTTAAGTTTTTGGATGTTCTTAATGTAATTATGGGGAATATATTAACTTTCAAAGACTTTTAGTAAATACATATATTGGGACCTTAAAATTAAATCGACTATTATAATTTAACATGTATTTATAAAATCAGAGAAAAAAATTATACATATTAATATAATATTAATATTTCTAAAGGAATTTATATGTCTGTTTCAGGGTACTACAAGATATGTTTGCATAAATGCTAATTTAAATTTAAAGCTTTTAAATAATAGCATTTATGTCATAATTAAAAAGATAATTTTCTATATTTTTTTAAGTAGACCTTCTAGGTCTTACACATTAATATTAGAGCATAGTCTAACACTACAATCTTTTTTGAAACTGAGTCATTTTTCAAGAAGTATTAACATAAATGTTTGGATTTATTAAAGTAGGATTAATATTTTTTCTTTGAAAATTTAAGTTGACATCCTTCAATTGTAATTTTATAAGTACAAGGTATATTGTAGAATGTCCAAAAGTGGGAGAGAAAAAAAGTACCTCTTTGAATCATTGAGAAGAGGATAAATGTTTATGTCTTGTAGAATTTGAAATTGGGGTCCTTATAATACTTAGGTATCTTCAAAATAGAATGTTGTTACATAAGAATCATGAAATGTAAGCAGATCATGAACCATCCCATGAATGGGAGAGTGAACATAATGTTTATAAATAAGAAAAAATAAGTCTTAACACACAAAATATCAATAACTAAGTTTATGATATTGATGGTACACATCAGAGATTGGATTGAATCACATATCAAGTAAATAAATATAATGAATTAGAATTTTATGAATGAAGCATTGGTAGATAAGTAAAGGCTTGGCTAGTTCATTTGAGAATATGTTTTGGATTGAGATATTTTTATAGTAATATCAAGGCCAAATGTCCGATTTATAGGAAGAAATGATATGGTAGAAGCATCAAGAAAGGATGAAGAACCATGACATGGCCATAGTTATTTGAGAGAGATTTGAGGATATATTCTAAGAGCATTTTTTTATTGTAAAAATTATTCACTAGAAAATTCAACGATTTCCATTCTTCTAAAAACAAATCAAATATTGTAGACTTATATGATATATGATTATTAATATTTATTAACGACACAAAATACATCTTAAATGATATGACTAAAATTAATCAATATTTTAATCAACTGCCAATTCTCATTCAAATCCATATGTGAACTATTTAACCCACAAATCTGACTAATTCTATTAGAAAGGACAATTTACCTAAACAAAAGTTCATGAGAAGCAAATATTGTGAGTTGTATAAAGCTAAAAAAAATATGTCAATGGGTTAACTCCGTATCTTCATGTTAGTTATTAAAGCCACAAGATGTAACATAATAAAAATTGTAGTTGGCATCATCATTATGTCCAACTAGGTATTTTTAATCTCATGTCCCTAAGGTTTTAATATAATAACCATATAAATGACAACGACACTTAGGGAAACATAAATATAACGAGATTTGAAATAAGTTCACGAATGATGGAGAAGATGACTTAACCATTGTAGAATTCTATATTCATGGTGGGACGCACGTGTTTCAGTTTTAACAGCTTCCATACCTACCACTCGCTCAGGATCAGCACAGGAGTGCATGTGATGATGTTTTTAGTAAACAGATTGACGTAGCTATGTGGATGCACTACTTTGAGCATCAAGATAATGTGGTCGAGATTACAGGTAAGATTTTCTCAATTAATTTTTTTGTCTTGATAAACAGAGATGTTACTTATTATTTTATTTTACATATGATTGCAGAAACGTATGGTTTGTAAAACATGCACCTAGATAGCTCAAGTATCATAGAGATGGCCTTATGAGAGAATCAACTTATTACTTATGTAGTAAACGATTTTCACTTAAATTTGGGATACTTAATGATGAAAGTGGACATTCATTTCACAACTTTAAAATGGTATGTGTATTAATTGGAATGGATTTGTCAGAGAACCTCAAAGGAGAAATTAACTAATTTGATAAACATGTGAAATGTGTGGATAATAAAGGTAAGATCATATTGAATGTTCATTTTTGTTGAGATTTATTATAACCACGTAATTTAAGTGATCAATGATAAATTTATTTAATTTTTTGTCAATATTATTTTAGAAGATTATAATAGACCATCATGAAGATGTTTTTTAATGATGAAAAAATAATTTAATGCATTTCCCAAATAATTGTTCAAACTCCCACTCAAAAGAAATATTTATTTATCCATCAAATTAATCTCAAAAAATATGACTAATTTGAAATTTCCATATAAAATAACCACCCATAAGTTGTGTCAATTTATATTATAGTTAGAGTAACTTATTGACAAAGGATTAGTGAGACCCAACATTTCTCTATGGGAAGCTCTCATTATCTCTTTGTAAAACATGGATCATTAAAGTTACATATTAATTGTAACTAGTTAAAAAAAAATGTTAAAAATAGATTTTCATTTTTAAAAATGGAAAATTTATTTGATTAAATTAGAATATATCTTCTCATAAATAGATTATAGATCACAATACCGCTAACTAATGATAAACCATGATGACATATGAAAGATAACCTCTAACACGTATATAGTCACAAGGATTTCATTGTGGTGCTATTTGAGTTGTGTTCACAAGTTTCATAAAAAAATATGTTTCAAAATATCTAAACAAGTTAATAATTATGTTTTTTCATGATATTTCGATATATACATATATTAAGGAAGAGCATATAGTAAGGAAGAGCATAAGCATGAGATACATTTAAAGCAGATTTCAAGTGTTCGAGGGAAAACAATATCCATGGTAAATTTTATAAATACACATTCTTAAAATAAAAATTGGAAATATTTAGGCTACATTATTCTGGGAATGGTATCGTAGTTTATTCCACAAATATTAGTATGATAATGGAGTCACTAGTGCCTGGGAATGTGATGAAAGTGAGCAGATTTATGGTCTTCGGATGGTGTTACAAGATATTCTTAAATAATGTGTGTTGCATTAAAGCCTCATAACAACCTTTTAGAGAAAATTAAATACATTTTTTTGGTCTAAGCACTACAAGGTTGTATCATATAAGCCCCAGTAACTATTCATAACAACGCCTATCTTGACGGTACTGAGTCTCGAATAAATTAGATAGAATTCATTTCCTATTATTCGAGAAAGCTCAATTATCATGATATTAATTATTAAAATTATTATTTAGAAGTCTCTGTAATTTTATATATTGATTTATTTTAAATATTAAAAAAAGAAGTTTAAAATTAGTTTGTATAATTTATATAAATTCATCTAAAATATCTAATAGATATAAGAATATAGAATAATTAAAATAAATTCAATTTTTATTATTGAAAAAGGCTCAATTTAAATAAATCTATATAAAATATATAACTATATATTATTTTTAAAACACCCATTTTACTAATATCACAATTTAATATGATATAAATATCTTTAAAATAATATCTATATATATTTCACATATATATTTTATATAAATTTATTTAAAACATATAATAATATTATATTTATATTACCAACAATAACATAAAATACAATAAAGTTGAAAAAGTATTCAACAAAAAGCCACATTTACCTTCCAAGTCGATCTTAAGAAATAAAATTTTCGGCGAGAGACATAAGGATTTATATTCTGCTCATCCCAGATAATTTGCATGCAGGTGTGTGGACCGTGTATTATTTTCCTTGGATGAAGTGACGAGTGACTGAGAATGTCGTAAGATGATTAGAATGTTATGATGAAAAGGATATAGTGTTTTTACATCACTTGGAAATCAGATGTCATGTCAATAGATAGCAGTTTTGGGTTCTCGCTCAATCGTTGAAGACGCATATCAATTTTGATAGATTTTTTTAAAGTTAACTAAGTTCTCACATTTCCAGCCAACCAACGACACGTATGAGCCAGAGGACATTTCTCATGTGTATGTAGATCAGATTGTATGGTTACGTGATGTTTTGGCTAAATTTGTTTCAGATAAAAACTCCTTGTTGACATCCGAAATTTTAACCACATTTCAGTAATAATTGAGTACAAAACTGAATTTCTGGCAACGTCTTTAGCACACTGCAAAAGAGGACTAACTATTTATTTTTAAATGATACAATAGTATCGTATTTAATCTCGCATTTTGTAACATACTATTTTTTTTTTGTAGATAACAACTTAATAAGAAGGATTTATCTCCTTAGCATAGTATGGTGTTTTACTCGAATTCATGGAAAATTATTTTATTGAATAGCATTACCGAAAATCACCTCGTATAAATATCTATAATAAAACTCAAAATTATGTGTTCCTCATATGTATACAACAAAGTTTTTTGTGTCTTTTTTTAAATTGCTTTTAAAGAATTGGTTTTGAAATGGGGCCACCTTTTTACAAAAGATATATAAATAAATCAATGATAGCCCAATTAAGCTTCTTTTATAACGGAAAATGAAATCGTATGCAGATATGTGGTGATTACGTTGCAGAGTGTAATAGGACACAAAAGAAATATAAAAGTGTTATGACCCTTCTATATTTGGGATTTGAGGGTCATGTTCATAGGTTCCAATTCCTTCATGCCTCTTCCTTTCCTTATCTTGCTAATAACAATATAATCTTTGCTAATGTTTGCCTTCCCCTGAGTATGAAATATGGGGATGGAAACTTCATGTTTATCCACTAGTTTATGATTATTCAATGAAACCTTAGCCAACAATTCATTTGAATCTAAAGTGGCACTAATTGCTGAGATATGGTCTTCCTTTAGCAAGGCATCAATTATGTGATCCAAAGACTTCACCTTTTCATTCACATAGGCACCAACAACTCACGGTTCCAACTCCCCAAATTTCACTTTTTACTCCTTTTTGATGCCTTGATATTCTCTCTTAGAAGCAAAAACCATGATATGGTTGGGAAGGGTATCCTTCCACTATGAGGTTCATGTCCTCTTTAGGGAATTTTGACATAAATTAGACATATGCCCTATAGCAAAACTTATTTTACATTTGAATGCTAACCCTTCATAATCAAGAGTTTGGGGCCAACTACAATTTTGAACATTCAAATCAATGGAAGCAGGGAGTTCAAACATGTCCATATGAACAAGGATTCGACCATAGGTGTTATGGAGATAATTTATAAAAGATTAATCCACTACCAAAATTTTTCCTAAGTCTTTGCCTATAATTGAGATAGGATTTATATTAAAATTAGAGGGGAAGGTACAATAAGTGTACCAAAAAATCTATGATATTGAAAGATTCAGTGAAGGATTTGAAGGAAGGAAACCATGGCTTCATTAAGAAGAGATGCTAACCCATGTACCAAATCTGGTGTTGCATGATCAAGTTTATAACTTCAATGGTAATACAACTACTATGAATAATTCCCTAGAGCATGGGTAGATCTCCAAGGTATCTTTCGTCAAAAGTTGCCAGTTCCATGAAATTTATTTTTGAAAAACTAAAAATCTTGGCCAAAAATTGATAAATGTAAAAATTAAACTCTTATCAACAAACCATTCTTCATTCTCCAACACATCCACAAGCTCTTCTTTCTCAAAAGATATTTAAATGTTTCTCCTAGTTGGTTCTAATAGCTTATAAACCCTTTTAGATACCAATTCTAGAAATGCCCTCTATTTTGTAGTTCCATGGGATTTATTCTAAGTTGTATATCCTCTAGTAGCCATTGCAAGAACTAAGCCTTCCCTTTATGGCTCCCACAAATATGCAAAATCCTTTGTATCAGCCAAAATAGGGGTGTTTTTCAATCAGGGATCCCCAAGTGAATTCATAGGTCCCTCTACTGTAGTTGTTTCAACCAAATCATAAGATTCCTTTCTCAGATTATGGATCACCTTAGTTTCTATATCTTCCTTAGAAAATGACTTGGCCTTCTCCATTTTCTGACCCTTCTAGCTGCTGCAACCTAGCCTTCATGTCAATATTCTCAATTATTGTGAACGTGCTCAAAGTGGAACCCTAATTTAGAGATTCCAACATGAATGAGATCAAATCAACCATCATAGTTACTGATTTTCCAAGATAATATTTTAATATCACTACTTCTAAAACCCTATTTTTTTTTTATCAAAAGTGATGTTCACCCTAGCATCCACTATTAAAATATGTTGACTTCTTTACACTTCAAATTTTGTAAGTATAAAACACAAATATTAAATGATAATAACTAAGATTATCTACTTTGTTGTACAAATTATAATGCAAAAGTTATGTATAATACAAAATACATCTTCCTTCAACATATCTTTAATAATTATAACTTTATATTCACAAACTCTTATTAAAGAAAATACTCGCACACCTATTTAAGTTATTACCATTATAATATCACTCCACATATTATATAATATAATCTAGGGACTCAATCCATTATAAATATATACAGATATTTTATAATATGACTCTATTCATTGTAAATATAGAATAAATGAAATGAATATTTTTCATAGCATAGAAAAATATAACTTCATGTTTCATTCATCCAAACAAAATAGCAAAATACGTACAAAACATCAAGCAACATAATCTTCTACAACAAACAAGAAATTTTTTTCATAGATCTACTGCAAAATTAAGGGGAGATACTCAACACCCATCTATATGATGATGTCCACCCTTTATGGCCCTCACTAATCTCCAATCCTAAGAGGTGACGTCTAATACTTTATCATAATCATAGGAGTTTAACATAGGAAATATATATAAATTAAAATTAGTCAAAAATATTTTGAAATCCAACAAAGCATAGGCTTGTAGTACTTTTAACCAATGGAAAAAAAAGGACAAATAACATGGAATAATTCTGCCCTTTGATGCAAATGAGGTCTTAAAAAGAAAGAATATAGTGTGGTTTATGGACAATGAATAATAGTGTACAACAAAATCTTACAAGGGACTAAATACACTTAACACAACTCTTAAATTTTGAGTTTTCATCCTTTCTTGTCATTTCCTAATCCTCGTATAGCTATACTCTTCAGTTTCCTAAAAACTCGCTTGCATCGATAATGATTGGTGTTTTTTTCATATGTTTTTACTTAAAGGGAAACATAAGATTTATTTATTTCATAGCATATGTAAGACGTATAAGTTTAATCTCTTAGGCTACAACTGCACGATGCC
The DNA here is from genome assembly GCA_037957365.1 of Torreya grandis. Lineage (NCBI taxonomy): Eukaryota > Viridiplantae > Streptophyta > Pinopsida > Cupressales > Taxaceae > Torreya > Torreya grandis. The sequence continues at coordinate 165,016 of JARHVA010007528.1, read as the reverse complement.
ATAGGACATTCTATTGAAGCAAATTTATTGGTTGTGATTTTTAAGAATATGTCACATGGTTCTAATATCAATAAAACAACCTCTTATCTTGGCCAATGGAAGGTAAAATAATATTTTTTGTAATATCATCAAAATTGGATTCTCAATAAATCATATATATGCATTGGAATGACTTAATTCAATGTTTATATGACTAGCGATTAATTATGGTCTAGAATAATTTAATCAAATTTATCACGACACAAATCTCAAAATAAATGAATGTTTCATAAGAATGTTTATGAAAATAATATAGTTAAGTATGCACAAGCAGTTTGTCGCAACCAGGTAGCATAAGGATCAATTAAAAATATTGGATATGTACAATTTTAGGTCTAATGCTCAAGCGTTTCCCTCCCCATTTTGTCATAAATAATTATCAATTTAACATTCAATGCACCTGCCAAAACATTGACGCAAATAATAATAATAAGACTAACATAATGTCATAAGTCAAACCAATGTCTTTACGTTTTCACATAAATATTTTTATGCATACATACAATAAACTACACGTCTAACATCAGGTAAGATCCATCATGGTTACTTAGCAAATCATAATCTAAAAACATGGTTATAAAGTATATCGATTCTCACAATTTTCATAGGCCATAAAACATATTTCTAATAGAGAAATAATGTACATTTATGAGTTTAATCCCGAATCATCGTAGCAAATCAAAAATAATAAATCAATGATCATGTCTATTAGTGAAATATACACCAATATCAGTAGATGATGAGATCATTACAATCCAATACAAATAATACAATGAACGTAACACAATGGCAACAAAGATTAAAAAAAATTAAATGCCGGGGCTAGAATTACAACATTAGTCACTTAAATAATCGTTGATACAGCAAAATATATATTTAAAAAAAAAATTATATATATCACGTTGTGTCTTAGTATAATGGCCCAAAACGTTTTTGAATCCTACCACAATTGCATAAATTGTACCCACAAAACACATTTTCTTATACACATAACGAATCACTAATATAATTCCCAGTCGTGCCCATCATGGGTTAACGGCAAAGCATAGGCTACATACAACGGTAGAAAAACTATCAAATGACACAGACACATTGCACATCCAATAACAATAATAGAAATGAATAGAAAATTAAATCAATACTAGGAATCTACACAATTATCATTTCATCACAATATATATGGAAATAAATACTAACCTAACATTTGTTAGTTGAAATAATCATAATCTTTTGCTGAAGATATCTTAAATCCACCTCTTAGATGAGCCCCAAAGCCTCTTAAACCTACCTCTTCATCTACTATTATGACTTTCAACGAGGAGGAAACTAAGGAGGTGATCTTTCATGAAGAGTTTTTCTCATCCAATGGAATTAATTATAAGTTTGAAAATATCTAGCCAAAACATAAATAACTACATGCTTATATCTCAAAGCAATTCCAATCCATTTTGGAAGGTATGATCGAAACTTACTTGAATGCAAAGATATTTTTTAATCATTATTTTTTATTGCATTAAAAATAAGGATATGATTCCAAGTCAGTTTTGGAGTTTTAATCCGCTGACCTTAATCAAGAAACCCCAATCCAGCTTCTTTTACTCCCTCACAAAACATTTAAATGGAAGACCAATCTAGATCTACCTACCATACCTTCCATTTCCATTTTTTTCTACATCTAGTTTCAAGGCCATAAACAACTCTCTAGGCAATTTTATACAAACACACCCAGACACAACCTCTTTTTCTCATAACAGTTTTAACATATTGTTGGTCAATGTTCATACCTTACAGGATATCTATGAAAAAATTGTTGTAAAAGTCAGCGATTGCTCTACATCACAACAACTCAAATATGAAGGCCTACTATTCTATTGTCGTAGTTACTTTAACATAGGCCATCTGGATAAAGACTATAGTAACCTCACAATAAAGAATAAAACCTCTTGGTGGATAAAATTTTTCCCTGCCCACCTTACGATGAATGCCCTTGAGTATGAGAGTTAAGATTCGAATTGGTCTTCAGATAAGTCTAAGCCTTCTACTCAAAATGAGGACCCAACAAGCTCTCCGCAAAAAAAAAGGTGACTCTAAGGTTGATTGATTAACTCCATTTTATAGGGAGTTGGATTCGATTTTGGAAAACCCTACTAACTCTATAGAGGATAATATGAAGCTAGAAATCCCAAGCATAGAGAAAATGGTTGTGGTTTTAGAGGAGGACAAAACTCAATCCCATAAATCAATCAAATTATCCATTCCACTTGACATATAAACTATGAAATACAAGGGTGCATGGATAAAAGTGTATAAAAATTAAAATAATAGAAGATCAAAGGCCCAGACTTCTAGTATGACCCTTTTATCAAGAGGCCTAAGAAATGTATAAATATGGTTTGACCTTCATCCTAGTTGGGCTTTATTTTATGGAGAACATGTGTAAATTTGTTATACATTTCAAAGAAGTGTTCGTGGCAAAAGTATGAATGTTTGTTTTAGACTACTTCCATTGTACACCCATGCTTGGATTCAATTTCTTGCATTATTGTTTTCTTAGTTTTTTTCTATTCATGGCCACTAGTAGAGGCATCCCTCTTGAGTGTCAATGTGATATCTTTCTCTCATTTGTATAAGTTATGGGATTTTCAAAGCCCATTATTTTTCACCCAATCAAATAAAGAATAAAAAATGAATAATGTTCATCATAACATCTCAAAAAATGAAACAAGAAAAATGACTCATAATATGAATACCCTTTCCTAGAGATAATATTTATTTACTCAGGACTCCATTTTCTATCAACATATAAAATATCAAATACAACTAGTAGTAGGAACACCATCTGATAACGCTAACATTTATTATACCTATTACTCTGTTATTTGTCATTAATTAAAATATTAAATTAATTATATGAACACCATATCCAAGAGGTAACATCTATTTAGCTAGGACATCATCATTTTTAAGAAGTAAAATAGTAAATAGAACTCATAGAAAGAATGCCATCTAATATAGATAACATATGTTGTACCATAGACTCCATCTAATATCATATAGAAAAATAAGAAATATAAATCTTATTAGGGAAACTATCTTCTATATATGTCATATTATACTTAGGAATCCGTTATTCTCTATCATATCAAAGGAAAATTTCTCCAGTATTAAATACATCTGCATAGAGGAATGTTCTAGTCCAAATTATTGAAAATGTGCATATTGATTTTATTGATGATACAATAAGAGAGTGGGTTTTAAGCCCTATAACTCCCCCACTATTATCCATCTTATAAGATAACTAACATAACCATAATCTATCAATGTTACTCCCAAGTATCACCGTACTACACCTAATTTTAACATCCATATATGTCATTGGAGTAGTGACCAATAACATAAATTGACATGATATTTTAATTTACCATGAAATTCCTACAAGTATCATCCAAAACCAAATCAATATATAATTTTATTAGTTCACATGGAGTTAGATAACTAACTAAAATAATCTCAAGTTCATCAATAACATTGGTCACATTAAATATAACCATGAATCAATATAACCACATAAGATAATCTATCATATTCAAATAAGTTCATGTCCGTGTGTGTGTGCGTGTGCGCACGCGTACATGCATGTTTGTGAGTGCACATTTACTTGTCCATGTGCATGTGTGTGTGTGATTTTTTTATGTTTGTATGCATTTCAATGGTCAATATCTATGAATATCAACATAATGCACGAGCGAGAGAGAGAGAGAGAGAGAGAGAGAGAGAGAGAGAGAGAGAGAGAGAGAGAGAGAGAGAGAGAGAGAGAGAGAGAGAGAGAGAGAGAGAGAGAGAGAGAGAGAGAGAGAGAGAGTACAATCTATAATAATGAATGTAAGAAAAAAAATTATAACAATATAATCATATGAATATAATCAATGTATTTATATAAAAATAATAATATAAGTATGATCTCCATGTCAAAAAATCATATATTAGCATAGGTAAAAAGATATTATTGGTTCCCATTGAGAAAAGTCATCATGACAGATAGTAAAATAATATATGTAAATATCATCAAAGAATACAATAGCCAAAAAAATGTCAAAATGCTTGGTGATATGGATATTATAACTACTAATCACAACAAAATAGCCACCCTAGGTACACTAATGAATAGTAACAAAATCCATTAAAAAATAAAAGAGGATAAATAGAATGGGGTGTGACATTGCACTCCCCATATAGAGATCTCCTCTTAGAAGTTGTCATCCAAGATGAAAATACCGGTTATTAGAATAATTTTTTTTATAAATAGATAGTAAAAAATAAAAAATCCTATGAAAACATATTTTTATCGTCATCATTATTTCAAAGGTATAACCCTATATTACTCCATCAATATCATAACCAAGGAGAATGACCTATCTCCATGAGTAATATTTCTAATCATTTTTTGTGCAATTAACCTTAAAAATGATTATGTAGAACGAAAAATTATGTCTATGGGAAAATGAATGTTTAGGATGGTGAGAAACATTGTATGTTACTATCCTAGTTAACTTAGAAATAAAAAATAACCTCACTTAGGGAATTCAAAACATATGTCTAGGTTTGATTATAATAGAACCAAAAACATATATTCAGTATAATTTTGACCAGATGGAGGAAATACCATCTCCATAAATGGTCCTTAAAAAAACAAATTATGAAATAACCCAAGGAGACTTGGTCCAATAAAATGTATAACTATAATTAATCATAATGATCCTCTTTGGTGAGTCGAATAATGTTGCATCCCAGTTTCTCACTAAGAAAATTTACTTGATTGTCCATGAATTTTTATGGTTGGTAGTTTCATTTAATTATTAATAAACTTAGTAGTAAGAAATATGTTGCTATGAGATAGTTGTATGTTGTTTAAATTACATAATTTCATTTCTATGAGCTAGTTGTATTATATATTATTTACATTGTGATCATGTTGATTTGTTGTTACAGTAGTATTTTATGATATATATCATGATGTTATGGACTAACTACTTTCTTGTCATGATTTTTATGTAGGATAAATTCATCCCTCAGAGCATTATGGAGGGAGAACATCGTCAGAGAAGGTGGTGAATATGAACGTGTTTGTGGATGATAGAGGAACAATTAGAACCTATGCACACACCACGTTAAGAAGTACACATTATATGTCTAGTTTAAACTATTAGAGTTAGTATATTTATGCATGTTAGTTATACATTAGCTCAGTTTAATGCTTATGAGGGATTCATCCTATGTATTTGCATTGTGATTTTTATAAGTATATTGGATGTATAATGTTACTTTTCGTTTTTGTCATGTCATTGTATTTATGATTATTAATGTTTTTAAAGAGTGTAAATTTGAGTAAGTAGTATCTTGGACTACTATATTTAGAGTAATCATCATGTCTTTGAAATGATATATATATATATATATATATATATATATATTATATATATATATATATATATATATATATATAACAAAAGACATAGATATTATAAATAATGTAGTAATGACAAAATAATTGTGTTGCTATATATATAACAACACAATTATTTTGTCATTACTACCTTATTTATAATAGCTATGTCTTTTGTTTTATATATATATAATGTATTAATGACAAAATAATTGTGTTGTTATAATACTACTAGGATTGGTATAATGCAGTGTGATTTACCATTTATGGCATTGCTATTAAGTCATTATGATTATTTATTTATACTAAGTGATTATTTATTACTAATCCATTATAAAAATATATAAGTATATTGGATGTATAATTATACTTTACGTTTTTGTCATGTCATTGTATTTATGATTATTAATGTTTTTAAAGAATGTAAATATGAGTAAGTAGTATCTGGGACTACTATATTTAGAGTAATCATCATGTCTTTGAAATGGTAACTAGTTATCTTTATCTCACACACACACACACACACACACACACACACACACACACACACACACACACACATACATATATATATATACATATATATATATACATATATATATATATATATATATATATATATATATATATATATATATATATATATATATATATATATATATATATATATATATATAACAAAAGACATAGATATTATAAATAAAGTAGTAATGACAAAATAATTGTGTTGTTATATATATAGCAACACAATTGTTTTTTCATTACTACATTAATTACAATATCTATCTTTTGATATATATATATATATATATATATATATATATATATATATATATATATATATATATATATATATATATATCAAAAGACATAGACATTCTAAATAACATAGTAATGACAAAATAATTGTGTTGTTATAATACTATTAGGATTGGTATAATGTGGTGTGATTTACCATTTATGGTATTGCTATTAAGTCATTATGATTATTTATTTATACTAAGTGATTATTTATTACTAATCCATTACAAAGATATATAAATGGTAAAAACATCATACATGGAGTAAATCAAATAAAGTAATTGTATTATACTATAATTAAGAATTAAAATTTATAGAGCAAGGGTTAAGAAATTTGGGAAAAAATGGAAAGCTTTAAAAAATAAACTAATAAAAAGCTTTCAAGGGAAGGATCGATCTTTAAAGAAAAAATATATTCATGCAATGGAAAATAAAGTAAAAAGAAGATGGCAGCATAGAAGGATAAGGGTTGAATTGGAGAAGAGAAGAACTAGATGAATTAGGAAAGTGAAACACAAAGAGGAGAGAAAAAGAGTAGGGTAAAGAGAGGAAGTTTTCTGGATTATCTTATTTTAGCTAGAACACTTTCCCAAGGTAGGAGATGTTGTTAAATTTTGTATGGAATTTGGTACAATTGTGTGTTCATTTAATGTATGAAACACATGTATCTATAGAAAAGTGTGTATTATCAATTCATGAGAGTAAAAAAGGAATGAATAAAGATCATTGGTATAAATTAAAAAAATATGAACTTGTATTTACATATATGATGCACCTCTATTCTATAAAACCATATATATGTAAAGACGGAACTGTGTGAATGATATTGTTATAAAGAATGACATAGAGAGTTGAGAATGAACTGACATTATATGTATTTGTTATTTGTAAAATAAGGATTGGCATATCTGAAAACAATGATTTAGATATATAAAACTGAGCTAAATTTAGTTTATATATATATATAAACTAAATTTATCTCAGTTTTATATATCTAAATCATTGTTTTCAGATATGCCAATCCTTATTTTACAAATAACAAATACATATAATGTCAGTTCATTCTCAACTCTCTATGTCATTCTTTATAACAATATCATTCACACAGTTCCGTCTTTACATATATATGGTTTTATAGAATAGAGGTGCATCATATATATATATATATAGCAAGGTTACATAATTACATCTTATTATAACAATATCATATTTATGTTTGATTGAGGTTGAAATCATTATGCATTTATATATTTTTGCATAGATATCTATTAATATATTCTTTATTAGGTATATCATATTTGTGAATATTGATCATGCTATATTGATTTGTGGATATTAATCCAACATGATATTATTTATCAAGCAAAGATATACTATGATCTATATATTTCTTTGACATATTTATATATGGATCAAATCAAGTAAATATATCATATTAAGAGGTTGAAAACTTGAAATTCTTAAGATTAATACATTTTGTTGATGTAATCCTTGGTATTAAATCATCTGATGATTTATATATTGTGTTGTGTACACATAATAAGAATATCATGATATGAGAAACAAGGGAGAATGATTGATATATTATCAGAATGAAAACCATTATATATTTTATAATTGTTATTATGATTAATTGTAATAAATGGTTATCTTTATGTATACACTGTTATAAGAAACTATGTAAGTGTTGTATGTTATAACTACATGATGACTTGTTTTAAAAATATCAAGATATGGATATAAATAAACTATTAACTATAATACTATGTTCATTAATATTCTAGGAATATTACTATCTTATATGAATAAGAATGTTATAAAGACTGTTGAAATCATGTGAAGTATTTGGTTAGAATTATAAATGACCATTGGCTTTGACATACACTATTTACATATTGTTTGAGAATTAGTGTGTAGTATATACTATGAGTATATTAACTTGTATAAGTGTATATACATATATATCATATATTAATACACTATGATGTTTGCCTATATTTATAGTTCAATTGATTGTTATAAACTAAGTCATAGATTCTTAAAATAATAGAAAACTATTTATATAAATATAAAACCTCTTTAATATGTATCAAGATATTTAAATAAAAGATTATATTTTCATGATAATTATGAATATATTTATCATAGATGGTTATCATAATTGAGTGGTTGTATATATGAACAATGGACTATAATATTATCATATAATGCACTATATTTTAATCTACTTATGAAATTGAGAAACTTGGAATCTAAATATAGATTATACTCAGTTGGTATAAAATGTGTGTATTATGATTAGTATTATTATTTACATGGTTAATAGTATAATGGAGATTCATTCATATGTTTGACATACTAAATGTAAACATTTTGATTGTTCAATTGTTATCATATTTTATGTCTGTTACTAGGAATTAATCTATAAAAATGTCTTAGTTATATTTATATTAACCAAATATCATATTGTTGGTACTAAATAAGTAGTTAGATAGACTTCAAAAGATTAGTAGCATCACCAATGCTAGATAAAGGTAATTTGATTAAGTGGTGTGTATAAGTTTAGCTAATCCTAGAGATCAATAATTATTGAAAATTTTATATAAAGTAATGTTTAACTAGACATTATTATTTAATATGTATGATTTACATGTTTATGTGATATCATGTCAAAACATTTTTTTACGGTACACATCATGTATTATAAATGTTATAGTACACAAGTACTATCTTCTCTCTCTAGATTCCCACATCATCATTATCTATTCATCCATGAAGGTAGATACATTCCCTTAGGGGGGATTTTGCAAAGGATCAATGGTCCATGATTGGTGTGAAAATATGCTTAAATTATGCTATCCCTCCCCACAATAGTACTTATTTACACACTACACTTGAGATTGTCAAAGATACTAGAGTTTTAAAAAATTATACCCTTTGGGGCTTTGAATCTTATATATTGTATTATATTTAATATTATTGAAATATCATCCTTTCCTAAATGTAAATATTTACTCATTTTACATTGACAATAGTGGTTATATATATGTACCAGTTGTAGCTATAAAATTTGTAATTCCTTTCCTTATTTAGCTATGTTTTGTTACATGGTTATTTTACAACTAACATACTTAGAGTATTTTATTTAGATCACTAATTAAATTTTTTATGGTTAAATATAATTAAATAATATGTTATTTAACTAAATAAATAAAAATCACATTATTATAAGTAGATCCAAGTGGGGATGTTACATGTGATATCAGATCTATAACTCAAACTCCAAGACCTAATGAATCTACTAACATTTTTTTATCCTTATGTTTACCATAAAAGATAATAGTGAAGTCTAGATTATCTAGAGAGGGTCTTTCAAATGTTAATGAAAATAACTCTCTATTTTATCTTAATTGATTTGTTGTTGAGTAAGCAACAAAGTTAGATCATATTCTCATAATCATGAATGAAACTATTGACTAAATTTTATCTATAGATTAATAATTTCATGGCCATGAAGAGGAAGTACCTCATGATGTACTTCAAGATCATCCCATTAAATTGGTAAATCCTCAAAATGAGAAAGCATAGGTAGCTACAAAATCTTATAGAGATATGAGAAAGATAAATCTACTTAGATTCAAAGGTACTATTTAGGATGACAAAGCTGAAGCATGGATGACTAAGATGAAGAAGTATTTTGAGATACAAAGCTACTTCAAGGTCACTAAAGTAGTTTAAGGACTTTACCAGTTAGCGAGTGAAGCAGTAACATGGTGAGATAATAAAAAGATGGAATGAATCTTCACTTTACCACCACTACTTGGGAATAATTTGTGACATTACTTAGATCAAGGTGGCTTCCAAACTTATACTTTGACCATAATATTTTAGATTTTTAGATCCTAAAATTAGGATATTTATCCATGAATGAGTACTAAGAATAGTTCACCAAATTCTTGAAGTATCTACCTTAGTACTAGGCAGATCAGGGCTTAAAAATTAGAAATTTTATCATGAGACTAGAGCCCTAGATCGATGGCAAGGTAGACAACCATCAGCCATATACCATGGACCAACTCTTTGAGAAGGAAATCAATAAAGAACATAAGTTGAATTCTCTTACTCAAGCCAAGGAGAAGTTTAAGAAATTTTTTAGAAGGCATAAATCAAAATTCAAAAATAAAAACTAGAAGCAAAGGGGTGGAGACCCCAAAAGTCAATTAAAAAATTAGAATGCTATATTCAACAATGATTTAGGTAACAAGAAACTAGGCAATGATTTTAAAGGTGGTTTAAAGGCAAACCAATACTTTGATAGGAAAAGACCTTATGGAGTTTTATTAATTTTTAGAGGTGACCATTATGCTCATGAGTGTACTTCAGATAAGTCATAAAATAAAAATCTACTCCTTGACAGGGAAATTTTCAACAACATATTCATGTGGTAGTTGATAATTGGCAAGATGAATTCTGAGATTCACTCATAAAACTATCAAGTATTTTTTTTAAACATCCTATTTCCATTTTGAGAGATATAGGTTATATATAATATTTTATATCTCCTAAAATTATAAATAAGTTTTCTAGAAAACTTAGGGTAGTGGTAAATTCATCATCGGTATAATATAGGAATGATTCAAAAGTCAAGGTTCACAAGTGTTTAGTTGAATTAAATATTATGTTTTCAAAATTCACAATAGTAGTGGATCTTTATGTACCACCATAGGGTCATATGATGTGATCCTAAGAGTTAAATGGTTTACAAAGGATAAGGCCAAGGTTGAATTCTACCTAAAGAAGGTTAAGGGTCTTGATGATTTCAAGAGCTCGAAAAGAACTTAGGGAGAGAAAAGAGATGTAATCCTTCGATAAATTTTTGAAATACAATTCAAGAAGGCTAAACAAAAAGGATGTCAAGAATTTAACATTAACATAAATAAAATGAAGGAATCCAAGGAACCATCCCTTGAAGATTATTCATTCCTTAAAAATTCATGATGTGTTTCTAGATTAGTTTCTAGGATTACCTCTTAAATGTGAGTTTGATTTTATATCGATATCATACCTAAATCTAAACCATAGTCTAAGGCATTGTAGAGGATGAAAACCATTGAATTAATTCAATTTAAAGCTCAATTCCTAGAATTATTATCAAATGGGTTGATCTTTCCAAGTGTGTCATCATGTGGTCCATCAGTTGTCTTTTTATAGAGGAATGATGACAATATTTGGTTTTACATAGATTATAGAAAGTTGAATAAGATAACTAGCGAAAATAGGTTTTCACTACTTCGTATAGATGATGTTTTTGATCAAATGTAAGGGGAAATGGTCTTCTCTAATATTGATTTTAGAGAAGCATAAAATCATCTAAAGATAAAGGATGATGATATTTCATAAAATGTGTTTAGAACTTATTATGGGCACTACAAATTCATAGTGTTACCATTTGTGTTGACTAATGCTCTATTAGTATTCATGAATGTCATAAGTAATGAGTTTTGTGATTATCTAGATCATTTTATTTTTGTCTTTCTTGATGGTATTCTTATATACTTTAATAATGAAGAGATACATTTTTAGCATGTGGAACTGGTTTTGCAATGGTTATGAAAGTACAAGTTGTATGAATAGTTGTCTAAGTGCACATTTTTTCAAGACAAAATGTAGTATATAAGACATTATTTATATTCATGATATTTCAGTAGATATGACAAAGCTAAGAGCCATTATGGAGTGGACAACACCAAAAAATGTCCACAAAGTAAGAAGTATGATGAGATTAGTGGGGTATTACATGAAATTCATTTTAAATTTTTATAACATAGCTAATTAGATTATCTCTTTTCAGTGTAATAAAAAAAAAATTATTTGGTTAGATAAGTGTGAATTAGCTTTTAAATAGCTGAAAATAAGACTTACTTCAACACCAATACTAAGAGTTCCTGATCCCAATGGTTAATTTTTTGTGATCATAGATATGTCTATGAATGGACTAAGAGGAGTCATTATACAACATGGTGTAGGGATAGCCTATGAATCAATGAATCAAAAGGACTATGAGGTTAAATATGCCTCTCATAACCTAGAACTTGTATAAATTATGTATATTTTGCAAGTTTAAAAGCATTTCTTGTTGGGAAAATTGTTTGAGCTAAATACTGATAACTTGGGACTCAAGTACATATCCACCCAACTAAATATAAATGTTCATTAGAGATACTATCTAGAGTTCTTTTTTGATTACGATTTCAATATATAATATATCAAAGGCAAAGAAAATAGAGTAGTTGATGATTTAAGTCATAAGAGGTACATAGCAGTTGTGGCTACTATCAGGGGTACTTTTAGTGATCAAGTGATAAAAATATATTCAAGAGATGAATACTATAATAAAGTTAATAAATCATTATTTGAGAATGCTCGTAATGCTAGAAATGAGGGATACAGATTAGATAATTATGGTCTTTTATGATACTTGGAAGGATCTATGTGCCAAATTAGGATAATCGAAGGAGCACAATGCTAAAAAAACTACACAATACACTATATTTGAGACATTCAAGAGTAACCAAGCTTATGGTAGAGCTAAGACCAATTTTTTTATGAGAGAGAATTAAGAAAGATGTAGTGGACTTTATGTTGCATTGTCTAGAATATCAATAAGTGAAATTTAAATATGTGAATTTGACTGGATTATTATATCCACATGAAATAATAGAATGGAAGTGGTAGGTGCTCAGCTTGGACTTTTTCCAAGGTTTACCAATATCATGAAATATGCATGACATGATCTTGTTATTAATTGATAAACTCATCAGGGTAGCTCATTTTATACCAAAAAAATTGACAAATAATGCACTTACTCCTATAAAGATATTTTTTAATTAAATGTATTAGTTTCATGGATTTATTAAAAAAGTCATTTTAGATCTTGATTCAAAGATAACTTCTAGATTTTGGGTAACTTTAAATTTAGCTTTAGGTACATAATTAAACTTTAGCACTGCATATCACCCAGAGACTGATAGTCATATTGAGTGATTTAATCAGGGGTTAGATGATATTATTCATGTGTATTGCATGAATCAATAATAGAAGTGGGAAGATTAAATTTCATTGGCTAAGTTTACTTATAGTAACTCATAACAATTAGCATTGAATAAGACACCATTTAAAGCATTGTATGGAAGAAGGTCCAGGACATCAATAAATTGGAACAAGTTTGAAGATAGGGTTATCTTTAGACTTGAGATTCTTTTAAAAATGTAAGATTAAGTCAAATTCATTATGTAGTGATTGGCTAAGGCCCATGATATAAATAAGAGTTATGATGATTTGAAGAGAATAGATAGATAGTTTTTAATAGGTGATAAATTATTCTTATGGGTTAAGCCATAAAAGAGCTCAATAAAATTAAAGAAGTTAACAAAACTTTGACTGAGATATGTGAGACCTTTGAGTTATTAGCATAGGTCAATATTTTAGTGTATAGGCTTACATTGCCACTAACCCTAGCTCTACTATATAATGGCATCCATGTTTCTTATCTTCAAAAGTATATAGCATATCCTTCACATGTTTTGGATTGAAATATTTTGCGTGTTCTTCATCTTAGGGTAGTCATGGTACAATCAGTAAGAGTAATTGATAATTTTAAATTTTATTTGGATAATATAGAGATGTTACAATGCAAGCTCTTGTGAGACTAATAATATGAGGATACTACTAATTAGATGGACTATGATAAGTTATACAAGTGATTTTCATATTTATTTTCTTGATTTGATGATTTATACTATATTATTTTTCTATTGATTAGTGTTTTTAATTTAGAACTAATGTTTGCATCATAAGTGTCATCAGGATGATGACTAGTTTTAGGGGGAAGGATGTTACATCTGAATTTTTTATAAGGTAAATTTACTTGATTTTCTATTAATTTTTATGGTTGGTAATTTGATTGGATTATTATTCAACTAAGTTGTAATTCATATGCTATTATGGGACAGTTTTATATTGTTTTGATTATATGATTTCTTTTTATATGACCTAGTTATATGATTTCATTTATATGAGCTAGTTATATTGTATATTATTTACATTATGATCATATTGATTTATTATTAAAGTAGTATTTTATGATATATGTCATAATGTTATGGACTAACTACCTTCTTGTTGTGACTCTGACATAGGAGACATTCATCCTTCATAGCATAATAGAGGGAGAGTATCAATGAAAAGGGTGGAAAAGATGGAGGTGTTAGAGGATGACAGAAGAATTGTTAGAACACATACACATGCCAAGCTAAATATAACTTATTACATGCTTAATTTTAAATTTCATAGTTAGTATGTTTAAGAATTTTAATTATATGTTAAATTAGTTTATTGTGTATGAGAAATTAATCTTATGTAATTACATTGTGGTTGTTATAATTAAACTAAATTTATAATGTTACTATGTGTTTATGTCATGTAATTATATTCATGATTACTAATATTTTTTAAGAACATAAATTTCTATAAGTAGTATCTAATACTACCATATTTAGACTAATCCTCATATTTTTGAAATGTTATCTAGTTATCTTTATGATGTTTTAGAATATCATTATATGGATTAACAACTTTATATGTGTGTGTGTGTGTGTGTTTTACAAACATAATTTTCAATATGTAGCATCTAGTACTATCATATTTAGAGTAATCCTCATATATATATATATATATATATATATATATATATATATATATATATGAGGATTACTCTAAATATGATAGTACTAGATGCTACATATTGAAAATTATGTTCTTAAAAAACATTAATAATCATGAATATAAGGACATGACATATATATATATATATATATATATATATATATATATATATATATATATATATATATATATATATATATATTCATGTTTTTTAAGAACATAAATTTTAGTAAGTAGTATCTAATGCATATATATATATATATATATATATATATATATCAAAATATAGATATATATGTATTAGATACTACTTACTAAAATTTACATTCTTAAAAAACGTGAAATATAATGGCATTATATATATATATATATATATATATATATATATATATATATATATATATAATGTGATTATATTTCATGTTTTTTAAGAATGTAAATTTTAGTAAGTAGTATCTAATACATATATATTTATATTTAGATATATTTGTTTTTTAAGAACGCAAATTTTAGTAAGTAGTATCTAATATATATATATATATATATATATATATATATATATATATATATATATATATATATATATAACATAATAATGACACAACAATTATGTTGTTATAATATTATTAGGATTGGTATGATGGGGTTTGATTTACCATTTTATAATTAAATGTAATTGACTTTATTTTAGTCGTATTGTTATTAAGTCATCATGATTATTTATTTATACTTTGCAATTATTTATTATTAAGAAATTAAAAAATATAAAAAATATATAAATAGGAAAAGTGTCATACAAGGAGTAAAATGAATAAAATAAATAAAGAAATTATATTATATTATAATTACAAATTAAAACATATAAAATAATGAATAAGAATTTTGGGAAGAAGTGACAAGCTTTAGAAAAGAAAAGAAAGACAAACTTTCAATGAGTGAGCAAGCTTTAAAAATATATATATTCATGCAATGGAAAAAAATAGGGAAAAGGAAAATGGTAGTGTAAAAGGTTAAGAGATGAATAGGAGAAGAAAAAGAGAGGATGAATTGGGAAAGAGAAGCGTAAAGACGAGAGAAAAAGAGAGAAAAGTGAAGAGAGGTTTTTTTTTGGATAATGCCATTTTAGTTTGAATGTTTTTTCAATGTAGGTGATGTTGTTAAATTCACTATGGAATTTTTTAAAATTATGTGTTCATTTAAGCGTCTAAAACACATATATCTATAGTAAACTATGTATTATCAATTCATGAGAATAAAACCTAAATGAATAAATAGCATTGGTATAGAAAAAATTACGAACTTGTACTTACATGTAAAACACGCCTATATTATATAAAACCATATGTATGAAAGGATGGGACTGTGTATGATCTTGATATAAATAATGGCACAGAGAATTGAGAATGAATTGCCCTTATATGTATTTGCTATTTGTTAAACAAACATTGGCATATTTAAAAACAATGATGTAGATATATAAACTAGAACTAAGATTTGTTGTTCATATATATATATATATATATATATATAGAGAGAGAGAGAGAGAGAGAGAGAGAGAGATAATTACATCTTAGTTAAGTTTCATATATTCTTAACAATATGTAGTTTAAGTTCAAGTGAGGTTGAAATCATTAAGCATTTATACATTTTTGAAAAGATGTCTATCAATTTGTTCTTTATTAGATATACCAGATCTGTGAATATTGATCATGCGATATTGATTTATGGATATTGATCCATCATGATATTATTTACTGAGCAAAGATATTCTAGAATCTATATGTCTATGTGATCTATTTATATATGGTTCAAACCGAGCAGAGATATCGTATTAGACGGTTAAAATCTTGATATTCTTAAGATTAATATGTTTTGTTGATTTAATCCTTGCCATCAAGGAATCAAATGATTTATATATTGTGTTGTACACACACAATTAGAATATCAGGATGTGAAAAATAAAAGATCAATTTATATATTGTAAGAATAAAAACCATAATATATATTTTATAATTGTTATTCTGATTAATTATCAGAAACAATGATATTTTTTTATAGACTATTATTAAAAATTATGTGAGATTTTTTATGTTATAACTATATGGTGACTTGATTTAAGAAGAGCAAGATATGGATATAAATAGTCTATTAACTATAATAATCTATTCATTAATATTCCAAAAATATTAATATATTATACTAAATCGTCAATGTATTTTATGAATAAGAAAGTTATAATGATTGTTGAAATCATGTGAAGTTTTTAGTTAGAATTATAAATTACCATTGGCATTCACATACAATATTTACATATTATTTGAAAATTAGTGTGTGGTACACACAATGAGTATATTAATATGTACAAGTGTACATATATATATAGCATATATTAGTGCATTGTGATGTGTGCTTATATTTATAGTTTTATTGATAGTTAAAAGCTAAGTCATAGATTCTTAAATAATAGAACACTATTTATATAAGCATACAACCTCCTAAAGATGTAACAAGTTTCTTAAACAAAATATTTTGTTTTCATGATAATTATTACTTTCTTTATCATAACTGGTTATTGTAATTAATTGGTTGTATATATGAACAATGGACATAATATTATCATATAATGCATTATATTTGAATCTATATACAGAAGTTAGAAACTTGCAATCTAAATATAGATTACACCTGATTGGTATAAATTGTACATGTTATGCTTATTATCATTTATGTGGTTAATAATATAGTGGAGATTCAATCATAAGTTTGATGAACTAAATGTATGCATTTTAATTATTCCTATATTAGCATGTTTTATGCATGCTAGTAGAAGTAATTTGTGTGAATCTATTATTTATATTTATATTAACTAAATCTCTTATTTCTGGTACTAAGTAGTGAGATAGACTTCACAAACGTACTAGCATCAATAATCCTAGATGAATGTAATCCGATCAATTGGTGTGTATGAATATGAATGATCCTAGATATCAATAACTATTGAAAACAAATTGATTAAATTAATATTTAGTTAGACATTGCCATTTCATATGTAAGATTCACATGTTTATGCGACATCATATTAGAACATACTTTCTTTATGGTACACATCATGTATTATAAATCTTACAGCACATGGGTATTAGTTTGTCTATCTAGATTATCACATTTTCACTATCTACTAATTTGTGAAGGGATGGTAATTCCATGATAGGCAATTTTGTGGGAGATTAATGGTCTATGATTGGTGTGTAAAATTTTTCATCTGATATTCTCCCTCTCTAAAATAGTACTTATTTGGAGACTACACTTTAGATTGCCATAGATACTGGAATCCAAAAAAATCATGCTCCATGAGACCTTATATCTTGTATCTTGTATTGTATTTAATATTATTGAAACATTATCCATAATGAAATATAATTATTTACTCATTGTACATTGACAATAGTAGTTGTATGTATGTCCCAGTCGTAGCTAGAAAATTTATAATTACTTTCCTTATTCAGTTATATTTTGTTACATGCTTATTTTGCAATTAACATACTTAGAGTGTTTTATTTGGATCACTAATTATATTTATCGTGGTCAAATCTAATGAAATAATATGTTTTTAATTTTTCTTAAAATTATATTATTCTAAAAAGATCTCATTGGGGAGGTTGCAATCAATCTAACATTTTTGACTAAAAGCATTCCAACCACCTTTAGGATTCATAATATAAAATAAATGGCATATTTTTTTTCTACTTCAACCATCTTGAAGGTACCTCAAAGATGTTTTTAAAAAAGAGGGAAAAGATAGAAAGTGCAAAGCTCACCTCTTTCATTTCCAACATCTATAATAATAAGAAGAGCTTATAAGAGGTTCACACCTTACTTGAATGTGATGAAACATTACGAATATTAGATACATTATCTTGATTTATTTTTTTCTACAATAATAAGAAGAGCTTATAAGAGTTTCACACCTTACCTGGATGTGATGAAACATTACAAATCTTAGACAAATAAACTTTATTTATTTGTGTGAACCAAGCTTAGGATGAAAAACATCTTAGAAATACATGAATTTTTAAACATATGAATGCACTAATACGAAATTTTTAGTGAGTTCAAACATGAAAAAGGGAGGAAAAATCCGTGGTTTGGACATCATAATGCATTTAAACATGATAGACCATATGTTTCAATCCAACTAGATGAAAACATTATTTTGAGGGCTCCATCTAATGCTATTTCTAGTGTGTATGTTAAGATACGCAAGAGATGAAGATACACAAAATAATGGTCTATTATGCATAATGTCTAATAAACTCACAATTCTCTCATTATGTACTAGAAAACCTCCCAGGCTGCACCTTTTGGTACTCGTCGTGGTCAAACAAAATGAATGGTCTTCCAAAAAACACAAGTAATATAAACATGGTGCTATAGAATTACCTAAATAAAGCTTATGACATTATGAAGAAATGGTCCATCTTTTCGAATGTATCTTTTTTAGTTATTTAATATGGTCTAGGAAAACTGTTTTATTATTAGGATTATTTTGAAAGACCATAAGGTTTTCAAAGAGAAAGTAACATGCACATTTGAAATTTTAAGGTCATTCCCTTGTTAACGTTAATGCCATTCCTAGTTATATAAATGTGACACTTGTAATTTATATCTCCATTTTAGATGCTTATTAGTCATTCTTATTTAAAGTTATTTACAACAATATATTATAACTATGCATAATTTCATATTTTCTTAATATGTGTGAAGATTTTTTAGGCATACGTTGTTCAACTATATTTATGATGAAGATATATGAATGAGACTTGTACAATATTAACAATGTAAGATATACTTATGCTTCCTTTAATTTCGGGTATTAATATTTTACCTAGTATTAATAATATAGATTAAAATTATTAAACTTTAATCAAACAAAATATAGTATACAACCTATAAATAAATACAATAATTTAATATAGTAATATAACTCCCTGTCTCATATATAATGTTATATTTAAAAACAAAAATAACATAAAACAAATTTAATTTAAAATTGTATTCTATTCATTATATCAAAATAATCTTGACCATTCATTTAGTAATAACTCTAAATTTTTTTATAAAAAATATATAAAAGAACTTATTTACACTTTTTGATTTTTTTAAATTGAAATCTAAATTATAATTTTGAAAAAGTAGAGAGATAAAAAAGAGAAAACCCATATACTTCTTCCTATCATATATACATTTCATATCTAAACCATTTGTGCCTTCTACTTTTTTCTATATTTATTTATTTATTTTTAAATTAACTAAGTTTTGAAAATTATTATTTCTATTAAATTTACTGTTTATTTTGTTTTTCCTTTTCTTTCAATCTTTCTTTCTTTTTCTAATATACACACAAGTCAATGAATATCATAGACCTACTATCATAAGAGGGGCCAAATCCTTTTATTGTAGAAGCTTGTGTATTATATGCGGGCAAAGTTATTGTCATCAATAGTGTTGCCTTTTTATTATGAAAGCTTGTCTACTGATGCGCGAAAACTTATGTGACCTCAATAGTGTTATAGGTGTTGGGTGGCTTAGAAGAAAACTGATTTTACTATTTCCGTCGTTGTTATTACATTTTATGGTTACGTCATGTACTGTTGAGCCCTTTTTTGAGATGGCAACGATGGAATCACTTCCCAGAAGAGACAATGTAAAATGATGGTGGCTGAGGAAACCATCTCCTCACCTCTTATTTTGTTTAAATACCTATGTATTTAACCCAACAGTATCAGTGTATATATATATATATATATATATCCTATGTATTTAACCCAACAGTATCAGTGTATATATATATATATATATATATATCCTAGTTTCAATAGTTCCTAACCTATATATATTCCTGTGAATGCAAATGGTAAACATCAATGGTAAGAATGTTTTATGACGTTTTGAGCTTCATCTGACATTACTGGTTCAGGTATCTATAATTCCATCCCGAATGCGGCTGCAACGCTCACGACTAAAAATCTTCATCTCATATCCAAGTTTTTACAACTCATATAGCATTTTTTTATTCTTTAATTGTTTCATGTTTTATATATATTTTTGAATACAATTATAGTTGGACTTTGATTGTTGATTATCCTCTTTTATATCGTTTTCTTTTTTACCTTCCAGGACTATATTCTGTGTGTAGCTTTCGATGTTTTGAGATTAGGCAGTTCAAATTTTCTCATAGGTTATAAACCTACATTGCCAATTGCATCTTTCCATATCTCAGTTCATTTCACTTTAATACTGCTCCTACTGTTCATTTAGTAATATAGTTGAGCTTGTTTGTCAGGAAAATCGTGAATGGGAGCAATGGGGATGTGGCTGTGGATGAGTACCGTGTAGGTGGGATAACAATAATCTTCTCATAAAAAATGGAGTACGATGATTTTTCGGAGCAGATTTTGTACCCCTGCTAAAACGTGGGATGAGGAGCGAGCCTAAAGATGTGGTGATGGGTGGATGGGGAGGGCCTCAGAAAATTTTAACAGATTTTTATGTCCAGTATGTATAGAGCAATTTTTTTTAAAAATAAATTATAAATTTATTTGTAAATTTATAAGATATAATAGTAACTGAATGAATATTTTCTATTTCATGAGACCATCTGTGTGTATATACCTCCACATTTTTATTTGAAGCATCAGCAATCAAACTTTTAATAAGCAGGTTGCATGGGATCCCTGTATAATATTTAATAACAGGTGGTGAAAGTCAAAATATTGCTGCTATAAGACTCATTATGAAAAATATAAATTCCTCAAATTAATTTTACTTATCCATCTATTTATAACCAAATAAAACAGAAAAAATATATTTTATACTTAATTGAACGTGTCCACTGTTTATAAACATTCTTAATGTTAGCTTTAATTGAATCTTTACAATAACATTAATTCAATATGTGCAAAAACCTGAATGTGTAGTAGGAGGTTGGTAATTTCTTGGATTTAATTTTTTAAATTTTTTTAATGTATTAAATTTCTTATTAAGTATAATTAGTGTTTTATTTTTCAATACATTATTTAAAGAGGCAATTTAACATATAAACTTTCTTAAAATATTAAATCATTTAAAAAAAATAACAATGACTCCTTACAAAGATATTTAACAATTGTTTTTTTTAATATTGAAATGTGCAATTTTTTTTTTTTTTATATTAAGTTAATTTGAGAATAGTTTTGATTCCTTTGCTAACGATACCACCTAACATATCAAGTCTAACATATAAAATGGTTATGGCCCTCTACAAAGATATATTAGAATCATTTTGATTCATGACAGCTCATAAATGAATGTTTCCTTTTTTGACGATGTTTTGTACTTATACTATAATGCAATTATGTTTTTAAGTTCACACCTACCAAGTTGTAGTGACTTCCACTGGATGCGTGAAAAGGTAAGCGAATAGTTTAAATGTAAAAGAAAATGATACACATCGCTTATAATTGGAGGGTGAATGTTCCGCAAATATCGACCTCGAGATTAAAAAATACTAAATTGAACACTACTATTAGTTCTTTTGTTAATCTGGTTTTGTCTCATCTCTAGCACCATATCTCTATCAATGGGACCGCAATGGGGCATTGCTCAGATCATAACTCGCAGGTGAAGGTTTTTATATTTGAAGCACACATAGATTCTAAAAAGGCGACAAAATTGCAAGGGTAGATTGAAAGAAGGATGCAGGCTCACCAATTTGAATGTAATATTGTCAAAATTAATAAATAAAATCTATTACGATACACATAACTGGTAGTATTTAATAAATTTATTTATGCTTAAATAGGGTTAATTTTTATTTTTTTAACTTCAAGTATCATGATTTTTAACTTCTTGTTATCTTCATGCTTTTCATAAAAATGGTTTCAATTTAGTATTAATAAATTTTATTCTTATTTATTACAATAACAAAGGGACTAATAGGAAAAAGAGTTTTTGAGCTTATGTTTTTCTTAATTATCATTTCCTATCATATTTTTTATTTGTCCATTTTAATTGTATCCGGGAAAAAAAATTACATTCATGTAATTTCTCATGGTTCAAAAATTAGTTCAATGTGGAAAGCTTAAATGGATCATAGTCCAATATACATTCCAAAAGTTATATTATACCTTAAAGTTTTAGTGGAAATTGAGAATTGGCTGAACGAGTACATGTAGAATGTTATTTAATAGAAATTGAGAATTTTTTCAACTAATATATATACGATACTATTTAATGAAAATTGAGAACTTGTTCAACTAATACATGTAAGATATTATTGATGAAGTTGTAATATAAAGTACTTCAATAATTTAATAGAAATCAAGAACTTGCTCAACTAATACATGTAAGATATTATTGATAAAGTTGTAATATAAAATACTTTAATAATTGAATACAAATCAAAAACTTCCTCATCTAATACATGTAGGAAACTATTGATGAAGTTATATTATAAAGTACATAAATATAATGTTGGCCTTTAAGATAAATCATTATTATTTTTACAGAACTAGTGCAAAATGAAGGTCAAGAGCTCTTCTTGTTTGGTTTAAATCTATTTTTGATTTTGTTTATAAGATTGTTTTAACTTGTACTTTAAACACTACGCATGAGAACATAGATAACTGATGGAACTTGATTTTGCGAACATCACCCATATCTCTACGTTTCATCCTAACTCTGATATCATAATGTTGCAATGTCCTTAGCATACTAGCCAAGATGTATAATTTTTTGTAAGGATACAATGTCATCTTATTTAATTTCCCATTTGTTAATAACGATTTTTGTTCAAATAAGAACTTAATAACTAGGATTTTTTTCCTCAACATAGTAGCTTGTTTGACGATAAAGCATGTTAATTTACACAATAACATAACAAATAACCATTAGGTTACACCAGTGACCCAAATTGAATAAAGACAACAAAGAGACCACTAAATGAAATTGAGTTGCAAGTACTACATAGTTGATTGTTTACTATTTCATGTCAATCCTATAGTATTTTTTAGTATATCAAGCAATTTTCATGTTAAATAATGATTAAATAAGATGTATGGAGGTAATATTGAGCTAGGACAACCTTAAAAAGTTCTGTTTAATTCTAAAAATGTGAATACATTATTAATTCAGTCTCTCAGCCTGTATGCTCCTATTAACTCTACCTAAGGTTTCTACAAAATAAAAAATTATTTTGCCAGATTTTGAATTATCCAAAAATTCTAAAATTATGGAATATAGTGTATTTTTATGTCATATTTTAAAGGAAACTAATTTTAAATTGTTTGGATCAATATTGAAAAAAATATCGGTAAAACTCAATTAGGTATAAACATATTCAATTAGTATTATCTTTGTTTTGAGAAAATTTTATATTTTAAAGCTTAGTAAAAGGTTGGTACTATTGAATTGTGTTTTATTATTTTTAAATAATTTAATCAAAGATTTGTCAAGATCATAAAGTTAAAAATTGGAATAAGAAACTTACAAGAAGCCTTTCAGGTCTATTAGTTTTCCAGCTATAAGGGATTAATTTGGTCAAAAAAGATGAACTCTTTGTAAACAAGAGTTGATATTATATTATTGAGTGATAAAAGGAATTGTAAATTATTATAATGAACATGAGATCAACTATGAGGGTTAATTTACTTTAGGCCCGATTGAATCTTGTATATCTTTATTGAAAGTAAGGATTTATTCTACTTGTAAAGGTTGATATATCTTGATTATGCCATAAGACATTAGAAGGAACCCTGAGAAATGTTTATGTCATCCAAACAACATGTAATTATTTATATTA
The DNA here is from genome assembly GCA_037957365.1 of Torreya grandis. Lineage (NCBI taxonomy): Eukaryota > Viridiplantae > Streptophyta > Pinopsida > Cupressales > Taxaceae > Torreya > Torreya grandis. Next base: position 140,171 of record JARHVA010007528.1, on the reverse strand, counting down.
AGGGAGAAACAACCAGAATAGAAAAGTTGGTAAGGTTTAATGTTGAAATATTTCTTAAGAATACTAATTGAAGGCTATTACTCCTTGAGGCTCCTCTTGCTTAAAGTAATGTTTGGTTTTAATTAAATAATCTAGACTATTTGTTCTTGGGTTGATTTGATTTCAAGATTGGGGAGTATAAAAGTGTTACAAATATTATACAAGCAAGATTCAATAAATAGAAGAATCTATATACCAACAAAGATTGAATGTGATGTGTACTGGACAAGGTTTGATTATGGTAAAGGTGTTTCTTTATATATAGTTATTGTGAATTAGTATTATTTTTGAGAAATGCTATCTTTTTAATAGAAGAGATAATCTTTAAATGTTTTTTTTAGTATTGATTTATTTAAAAACAAGGACAAGTAAAGTACCAACTTAGTATGGTGTTATGTATTTTGGAGTGCTTCTCATAATGTTTGTATTATTACCATAGAGAAGACAAGTGGTTTGAAATCAAACTCGTAATCTTTTCCCTAGAAGGTATATTTATTTGATTAATCTTATATATATTTTTCAGTAACTAGAAACCATTATATGAATGAAATTCTTGTAAAATATTTTTAAAATATTTTTAAAAAATCAAAGTAGATGATGTGGGTTATCTCATCAATTTGATTTTGTTAAGAGTATTGGTATAAATCCTATTTTTTTCATTTCATATGAATATCATTTTTTGTATCATAAATTAGTAAGATCTATTTGGGAAAGAGTAAATAAAATCAAAATGAAAGGTATAACTAGTAATAAGCCCATTGAGGTTTGAGAAGCTATGAAAGAGAAAGCTCATTGTTTCTCAGATAGTTACATGGTGTAAAAGACTTTGACTAAGAGTGAAAAGACCAAGATGAAAAATACTTGGGTGAAACTAAAAGGAAGATAAACATGTGCCAAAAGAATAGATGAAATATAGGGTGAAGTACATATGGAGGTAATGTAAAGGAATTGGAAATATTGTTGAGAAATAAGGACCAAGTGAGGTAAGGTAAAAAAATAATTATGAGTGAAGAATAGTTAAATGAGTTATGAAAAATGAGGGAAGAGCTAGAGGTTATGATAGAGTACATGCAAGAAATTAAAAATCAATTGCATGGTTAGGAATTGATAAATAAGGTAAAATGGCCTATGAAACTACTAGCTGAGAGAAGGAAAAGGAAAAAAATGAAAATTTTCTTAAGAAGAGAAGACAAAATATTAAAAAAATAGTAAGAAGCGGTTATTTATAATCTAGAAGAAGGTGATATGCTAGAAACAGATGTTGTAAAAGGGGAAAATGAGTTGATGAAAGACATTGATGGATTGAAAAGAAAGGAAGTTTAGGAGCAAATTGATTCTCGATTGTTTAAATATATCTTGTTGTGTCCATGTGTGAATACAGGTGTAGAATATGTCAAAGAGGAGGCCTATGTTAAGGTCTCAATTGAAGAAGGTAAGATCTTAATGAATTTTAAAGGCTTGAAGCATGAGGATGAAATGTTGAAACAAAGAGTAATTTAAAAATTGGAAAAGGAAATGGATGATTGGTTTGACAACATGGTTACTTGTGAAACATCAAAACTAATGGAAAATAAGATATTGTAAAGACAATTACAACAAATAAATTAGTTTTTAGAAATAAAAAATAGATGATATGCATGTTTTAAAAAAAAATTGACATGCAAGAAGTTGAATCAATTTTTAATATTGAATATCAAGTGAAAAATAAAGTGAAATTACTTGAAAAGAGAATCTTCATGGAGATTGTTAATGAGAAGCATGAGTATCATGCTTATAAGGAAAACTAATGGAAAATGGACCAAAGACATAGTGGATAAATGATTTATTTATTTAAAAAAATTGATTTGTATGCAAGAATAACATTTAAAGATGTACCAAATAAAAGGTCAAAATGTGGATCAAAATTTCATACTCATCTTTATGAGAAATTAGCTGAAAAAGAAAAATCGACAAGTAAAATAATAAATGAACAAAATAAGAGAATGATTAATTGGAAGAAGATATAGATACTACATTTGATATGGAGCTGAAAATTTTTCTACATGGGGAGCATGATGCAAGATCATCATCTCTAAATTTTGGAAATAATGTCAACTTGTGATTTAGTAGGCTCTATGAGGTATATTTGATAATAAGGCTCCTTTGTTCAACTTGAAGCTTCGTGTATTATCCATAAATTTCTTGTTAAAATATTCCTTCCAAAATGTCAAGTTTTAAAATTAAGATATAAAATTTATTGAAAAGATAATCTTATATTGAAAATTAATTAATTTAAATGGTGTTCAACCTTAACCAAGTCAAAAATTTCACAAGACCAAACAAAGAAGAAATGTAATGTTGGATCTAAGATAAAGAGATCAGGTTTTAAAAGTTAAAGGTGGTTGAAATAAACTTGATCTCTGAAACCAAGATTAGAAACTTAGTTATGTAAGGTAAGGCTCAATCAAGACATCTTAGGAGTATCTCAAATAAGTTATATGAGAAATGTATGAGTGAGGAATCAATATTATTTTTGATAATAAGGTTGATAATGCTTTCATAAGGAGCCTTGTAAGGATCTTGTGTCTTCTTATAAGACCTTGTAGGGTCTAATTATGTGTAACTAGTGTTGTTTCAATAAATATTGTAGTTT
>JARHVA010007528.1:127500-132500 GCA_037957365.1 Torreya grandis | reverse complement strand
AACTACATAATTTTGAGGACCTATTAAGATAATTGGATATATAGGTAGTAACCATCCCAAAAAAGAAAGGACTAAACGTATTAATGTAGTGTCAAACCATCCTAATTAGCTTAGCTTATTCAATGCACCGAGGAGAGAATGTACATAGTTATCTAAGTTTCCATCTTTACTACTTAAGAAGCTTCTAGATTTTCATCTTATATCTCTACCTCCTCCCATAGAGGATGACATGAGTATGCATATACCTTGTGGATATGATTCCAATGATTATTATGAATTTCATTAGTGCCTTAGAAATTCTACTATATGATGTTATACCTTAAAGCATAGGATCAAAGACCATAAAAATAACCAAAGACATATATTTGATTATCCTCCTAAAAATTTAGGGTTAAAACAAGTTAATAATAAGAACAAAAATATGTTATCATCCATTAAAATATCATTCGTAATAAACCAAAATTATTGTCTAGACCAAAAATTACAACAAGCCAAGATCTAAAAAAATAACTCATAATTGATTCGTATTGATTGCTCAAAATAATTAAAATATCATGCATAAAAAATCCTCATTTCAAATTTAGAGTTGACATTCAACAATTAAGAAAAATGAAAATCTAAAAACAAACCCTCTATTTTTCATAACTGTTATTTTTAGTAACTTTCACATACAAGTGCATGCAGCTCTAAAAATCTCTTGAAAGACTCTAGGAACTAAAATTAGCCTAAAGGATGAATTTCAACTAATGTTCACATATAGACACAAAAATATATAATTTCTAAAAAATAAAAACCCTGAAAAAACCATTAAATTGTGATTTTGGACACTTAGATGGTCTCTTTTGGCCTTCAAAAATTTTCAAAAAAGACATCTATGTGGAAAGATTAGATTCGGGAATTGACAATTTTTTTGAGATAATCATTTTGTTACATGAAATATCTCAAAGAAAGCTATGGATTAAAAGTTATGGCCTTCAAAAGTTGGCCTATTTTTCTACATCATTCTCCTCTAGTTGAAAACAAGTCAACACCTATGAGTTGACCTAATTGTACTGATGCCATTTTTATTTGTCAATTTTATTTATATCTCATTATATAATCTAAATGTTGTATTTTTGTGGCAATCCTTTCCACTTTACCAAATACCTATTATAATTACCATAACTTGTGCTCACTGTATTCATATCCAAAACTTGAACTATCTTTTCCTTCTTCTTTGGACCATGTTGCTGTTAATTTAATTCTTCAAATTCATCATGTTCACCATATTCTCCATGGAATTCATATAAATCTTAAACATTAAATAATAGATATATATCAAAATTATATGGTAAAATCACCTCATAAGTATTGTCATTGATTTTCTTCACAATTCTGCATGGACCATTTTTCTTGTACTTCAACTTGTTGTACATGCCTTTTGAAAATATTTATTTCCTCACGTAAGCCATTAAAAACTAACCTTAAAATACATTGGATCTTATTTTGACATCTATTGATGCTTTATATTTCTCATTACTTTTTTGTAACTTTATTTTTACTCTTTCTTACAACTGCTACATATGCTCTGCAAACACTTCTACATCATCACCAATTTGATCTATAATTGGTAATTGTTCCAAATCTAAAATAACCATAGGATTTATTCCATAAATAATTTTAAATGGTGATTTTCCTATTGATCTATTCATTGAATTGTTATATGTAAACTCAACTTATGGTAAATCTATGTCCCATTGCTTGGGCTTCTCTCCAACTATGCATCTCAACAAATTTCCAAAGATCCTATTCACAAATTTTTTCTATCCATCTATTTTTAGGTTATATGCACTACTGAAATGTAGCTTAGTACACATCTTCTTCCATAAAGTCCTACAAAAATGACTTAGAAATTTCATGTCCCTCTTTGAAGTAATAGTTTTTAGAACACCATGCAATCTCACAATATCTTTAAAAACTAATTCTGTAACTCTATTGGCATCACTGGTTTTTTACATTCAATGAAATGAACCATTCTAGAAAACTTCCCTACAAAAACAAAAATTGAATCATTAACTCTTTGTTTGTTTGATAATCCCAACATAAAATCCATATTCATAATTTTCCATGGTCCTCTTGGAACTGATAATAGCATGTATAGTCTAGTATTTTGTGCATGTCCATTAGCCACCTGACATATCCTACACCTAGAAACATACTATGTCACATATCTCTACATCTTTGGTCAAAAATACTCTTTCTCCACCAAATCTATTGTCTTTGTCTTACCAAAATGTCCATCCAAACCTCCACTATGTAATTTTATTATTATATTATCTTGTAGAGATGCCACTAGAATGCACAATTGTTTCCTTGGAGGATATAACCTTATCATATATAATACTCACCATGAATATTATCTATCCCACATATTAATGGATTCTTATACTACTCAACCACCTTACCAAAATATGGATTAGTATCATAAAATTCTTTGTAGCTTCAAATCTAACTACTTCACTCACTATAGTAGTTAATAATGTTAATCTCTTGCTTCACGCATTATCTACTTGATTATATTTCCTAATTTATGTTTCAACACAAAAGTATACCCCCACAAGAAAGATACACACATTGCATGCCTACTATTCAACTTATTATGTGTATTCACATACTTCAAAGCCTCATGCTCTATAAATAGGATAAATTCCTTAGGCACCAAGTAGTATCTTCAATGTCTTAATGCTTATACAATTGCATAAATTTGAACATCATAGTTAGAATACTTTGTTCTTACCTCATTTAATTTCTCATTGAAATATGCTATTGGATTTCCTTCTTGACTCAACACAGGACCAATTCCCACAAATGAAGCATCACAATTAACATTAGACACTTTGTTAAAATATGTTAATGATAGAATTGGTCTCACCATAATCTTATTCTTCAAAAATTCAAAGCTTTCTATGTATGCTCTAGTCCATGCAAATTCCTTCCCTCTCATGCAATCTATTATTGCTGCCACAATATTACTAATTTTTTTAATAACTTTTCTATAAAAAGATTCTAAACCATGGAAAATTCTTACATCTATAATGATTTTTAGAATATTCCACTCAACAATTTCCTTTATCTTTTCTTCATTTATTCTCACACCATATACTAAAACTACAAATCCCCAAAATACTAAATTGTTCTATATAAACTTGAACTTCTTGAAATTTTCATACATCTTCTCCTTTCTTAAAAAATCTAGTACCATTCTCAAATTTTGTAGTTGTTCTTCTTTAGTCTTATTGAATATCGAATTATCATCAAAATAAACAACCCTAAACATACCAATATATTCTCATAGCATTGTATTCATCATCCTCATAAATGTGTTATGTGCATTACATAATATGAAGGGCATCACCATCAACTCATACACGCCAAGCCTAGTCTTGAATGTATTTTTCCACTCATATCCTTCATTAATTTGCATTTGATAATAACCACTTAGATCAGTCTAGGTAAAATATTTTTTTCCTGCAAGCACATCCATCATATGATCTAAATGAGGTATAGAAACATAATACATGATTTTAATTTTATTAATTACTCTACTATCCACACACATTATCCATCTTCTATCTTAATTCAGAGTTAGCAACGTTGGTGTTGCACATGGACTCATACTCTGCCTTATTAGCTTATTTATTAACAATTTAGTAACCTATTTATTTAATTCTACGTATTCAATTAGGCTCATCCTATAATCTACTTGATTGGTTAGAGTTGATGCTGAATATCTCTCTTCGATGGTAAACCATCTATTAATTCATCAAGCATAACATTTTCATATTCTTTCAATACTCTTGTTTCTTCTATTGGTATTTGCATTATTTTGTGTCTTCATTATTTTATATTAATACATAAAAACAACTTACCAACTTCTTATCTTGGATAAATTATTTAGTATAGAGGATTATTTCTTCCTTCTCTTCCTCTTTAAGAGGTAAAAAAATCAACTTTGTACCACCTTTCCAAAAAGTATAGATATTATTTGTTCCATCATGAATTACTTTCCTGTCAAATTGCCATGGTGTCCCTAATAACACATGACATGCATACATTGGAGTAACATCACACCATATTTCATCATTATAAGTTTTTTTTATAGAAAGCTTGATTAAGCACCTTTAATCTACTTTAACCTCATTCCATTTCTAAAAATATGAAATATGATAAGGATTAGGATACTTTTCACATTTCAAATGTAATTTCTCTATCATTTCTTTAGAAACCATATTTTCACAACTACCACCATCTATAATTACATTACATACCTTTCCACCCGAAGTACATTTTAAAAAAAAAAATGTTTGATTACAGTCATGCATCACGAACTTATTTATTGTACACTTGTTCCTTCCTCGGAAAGATCATTATTTTCCTTATCATTGGATTCTCTCCAACATCTGTTGGTGTCTGTTCAGTATTTTGCTCTTTTATCTCAACCCTAGCTTGATTTACTATTGGATGATCCTCTTACCTCCTTTCTTGATCTTGATAATGCTTATATTAAAATTCCTTATGCCCTTCTTCTCCACACCTATAAAAAACATAATATCTACGTTGATTTGGGAACCATCCTCTAGCACCACCATAACCTCATTTTATATGAAACCCTCTTCCTATTTGTTGGTATTGAAACCATTACCTCTTTTCATATTGCCTTTATAAACCATATTATGCTTCACCTCTATTAGTATTAGACCCACCTTTGTGATATTAAACCCACCTCATCCCCTTATTAGAGGGGATCCACTTCTTCTTGGACCAAGAGACGATATTATAAAATTCTATCTATTTTCTTTTTCTTTTACCTTCAAAGCTAATTGATAAGCCTCCACTATGCTAAGTATTCTATACATCCTTAATTCATCTTGAATAGTAAATTACAAACCATTTACATACCTTGCAGCCATCTTTCTCTTTTGTTTCATCATTTTCCACTCATATGAAAAGTTTATAAAACT
>JARHVA010007528.1:0-125000 GCA_037957365.1 Torreya grandis | reverse complement strand
TTATCCTTCACTACTAGTTCTAAACATGTAACTATTTTTTTAACTTCCATAACACTTGTATTCCAAGTGGACACATGCATCTTTGCAAGTATACACCTTTTCTACAAAGTGTTTAGTGCAAAAAAATTATCCAATTTTCAAATGGACCATATCCAAATGTTGTACCTAAGTAATATAATGTGATATATTAGTCATGACCCAAACTTTTGGCCTCTTAAAAATATTTTATTACAGATTATTTTAACATGTTTTGATAGCACTTAGACTAATGACAGTTGATGGTTGTTCTATTTTATATATTAAGAGGTGTGATATATTGGGTAGATGTGTTGTGATTATATCATGGTTGATGCTTACAATGGATTGATTTTACACTATTATATACATGATACTTCAGTTTAGTTATGTTACTATATGTTACTAATTTAACATGTTTCACTAATGTGGATTGACATTTACTACTCTTGTAACTATTTATTATGTTTCATAGGGCATGCTAAAGTTCATGGTCATCAATATTAACTTTGGTTCTATTTTAAGATATATAGGATTATGTTTAATTATTATTTCATGTTTAATGATTCATTTTGAATTAATCATCATTTATTATTTATATTGACATCATTCTAGTACTTTTGATGTCTTATTTGGTGTATGAAGAAACTAAGATGCAAGCTAGGATTGATGATGGGTTTGGAAATATTAGGTACACTCAAGGGGTGAACGAGTAGTATAAATTTCACTCTAATAGGCATAACATGTGTGATAAATTATCGAGTCATTATTTTTTATACTTGTATTTCATTATCATTTCTATCTTTCTTTGATCTTGCCATGTACTTGTGCATGTGTGATTGTGTTTTGTTCTTCAATTGGAATTATTGAGTTTGATATCATTTCATATATTTCTTGTTCATTGTGTGTTTGAATTTTTTATCATAGATATCTTCACATTTGGTTATCTTCCCTGGGTGTCATGGACACTTTATTTGTAAGTTGAATAGAATGGCTTGTTTTGTTATCCTATTATTTTTTTGGGTATGACTAAACTATATTGGGTCTCTTGGATTTGGAATACCATCTTAGGACTCCCCTTCCTAGATTATTATTGTACCATTATATTTTAGTCAACTTAAAATTCTTTTCAATCATTAATATTTGAATGATTTTTATTAATTATTATTAGTTAGTGATTTTGCCTTTTATTATTGTTATTATTGCTCTTGGGTATAAAAATTGTTGTATTTAGATTCATTTAATTAATACTATTAATAAATGATTTTTTATTTTTATTAATAATAAATTTAATGATTTTGTTGGTTATATGGGTTGACTGAATATTTTGGTCATTATTATTATTTTATCTTTTTACTTTTGGGGGGTATGCATGGTTGTTGAATCATACCACTATGACACACTTCACATTTTTCCTTGGTGGATTCACACTCCTAAAATGGATTATTTATTTTTATCCTTCCATTTTTTGATTTGGGCTTGGGAGCTAGGTCAAAACCCTATGCTAGGCACAGGCATTAGCCAAGATAATTTTGTGACCTAGTTGGTCAATGTAAAGGGAGGCATGGGGAATAGTATGGTTGGCCATGAAAGACCAGAGAAAAGAATAGATCAGGTCCATAACAAGACCATTTTCCCTTCATTATAGCTTGCATTCCTCTTTTCAAGTAAGTGTTTACCTGAATGAGTTTGATTGGTAATACAGTTATTTTCTTTATAAACAAGGGAAAACTATAAAGACATTTTAGGTTCTCATGAAGTCATGAGACTTTATGATGAACTAAAATATAATAAATCAATTTTACATCACATTAACCTTAGGAGGTTGTTGACTTCTATACATGCCTAATTTTATGGATTATTCATATGGGTTATACTTAGGGTTTGGTTGAAGACTTATACCCTAAGGAATAAAATATATGGGAATGTTATTTAATTTCCTTAAGCTTATATGGGTGTAGCTAAATTATATTTCACTATATAAATTAACATAATTTTTGGATTTAATTCTATGAATAATTTTTTTGAAGCCTTAATGCCTTCCATATATGTGATTCTGTTAATCTTGTTTTACTAGATATCATATGTTAAGTGAATAGAATTATTTGAATCTTGATGCCTTAATTTTATGAGATTATTTTAATGATTTTTATTCTATATATAATATGTAAATAATGATAACTTTTTTTCTAATCTTGATGTCTTCCTTATATGTAAAAGAGGATAGATATCATATGTAAAAGATGATAGATTTTTTAAAAACTTTTATGTCTTCCTAATATATTATTATGTTCATACTTATATGATCTTTATCTCTGAATTTGATTCCATGCCCTCTATTATACATATGTCATTTCCATATTTTTTGTTTTTGATTCATAATAAAATTGATTTAAAGTTTTTGAGTGTATCCTCCTATTTTATCCTTATTGTCTGGAGTGGGTTTCCCAAATGATTGGGGTGTAGTTAGTGGATATGGGCCATATTTTGCTTTAACCTCTTTGATATAATGAGGTTGAATTATTATCTTGATTTTAGGTTGTGTTTAAATGTTGAATTGATTGAATGGTTAGCTTTACTTAGTCATTTATGAGCTTAACCAAGTCTTATTTTATTACTGAATGAATATGTACTTCTCTTGACTTGAATGAGATCACTTGACTATTGTGGATTAAATATAGAGCGATTAATTATTTTATACCTATGTATCCTCTTGTGCTGAGTAATACACTTGGCAATACCTTCCAATCTTGCTAAATAGATATTATAGATCTTGATTTACAATGTAAATCATCTCCTATAAAGATTCATGGATGCCTTGGATTTCACGTAGGATGACATGTTTTTTTAGAAAATATGGTTTTTTTGTTGTCTATATATTTTTATATTATTTTTTTGACCCATTTAAAAGTAATTATTGGTGGCTCAATATTTATTACATACTCCGTACCTCACTTGAGCACCTAGTTCCTAAAACCCTCCACCTAGCTGATGGCTGGGGTGGTAAGGGTTACTAATGGTTAGGCTCATAAGATTAGTTTTGAGGGGTGTTATCCTTACCATGTTCATCCTTTTCGATTGATGCACCTACTTTTTGTATGGTATATTGTATCTTGTCTATGCCTATTGGTGTATGATACTTGGTTGGTATGATGGATTGTAGTTGGCTACCCATTTTATGTTATTGTTCCATTTTCTTACCTTATGCAGCCTTGTAACATTTATTATGTTCTAAAAATAATAATATTGTATTTAATATTGGTATTACTGGGCATAAATGAATATGGTAACATGGTCCTTGTATATCTAACTAGCTAGAATTATTTCCTTGATATGCATATATGTTGGGTTCTATTTCCTAGATTGAAACCGTAGTTGCAACTCCAATTGTAGTATGTTATTGTTTGATCATATTATACTATTATATAATCATTTGGATCACATAGTGATATATTTACAGTTAGAAATTATGTATGAGTTGATACAAAGTTCTATTGAAACTATCAACTATAACTAAAACTTTCAATTAATTTTCTACATTTTGTATACACTTGTTATGGTGAGAAAAATGTATATTCAGCATTTTAATTATCTATACCAATTCTTGTTTTATGTTCCTATTTCCTTTACTTGATTATCATAATTACTATTTAAATATTATTCCTTGGATATGAGAAACTGTGGAATCTCTTGGCTTAGTACATAGCTGGAAATGATTATGCACATGATAAATTTATTATTATTTATTGGAATTGAATACATGGTGGCATGAATTCATAAATTGTGTGGATGCCATATATTATAGGAGGCTAGTGTGTGATGTTTCATTGTGATTGAACATAGTTATAACTTGGATCTATTTCCCTTATTGTAGTTTTTTTAATATGAATCAATGCTTGAAAATCCTACATATAGGTTATATAAATCTTGTTCTAGCTTGAATTGATAAGCATCTTGGAGGTTATATATTAATACGAGACATCCTTTTGTGAGGGGATGTCAATGGATAATGGATATTTACTCCCTTTATTATGTTTCAAATTTGTTATTAACTACTTTTAATAACATAGTAGTGCTTAATTGGGGACTTGATATTTGACATTATGACCTGTGGTATGTTTATAACTTGGGCTGAATCAAATTGTCATAATTAAATTATGCAAATAGTTCTTTGATGCTGAAAATCAATGTGTCTTCATTATAATACTAATTGTCATGATGGTTACGGTTTCTCTTTAAATCAAATTAATTCAATTGCTTACGGAATGAAATAGAGCATGTTTTAATGACATTCTTTAACTAGGTCTATATTATCAATTATGGTTTGTACCAATAGAATAATGTAGTGTTATAGACTATTGCTAAGATCTGAAAAGTTTATTGTTTCAATTGTTCATAATTTCTCTTCAATAAAAAATGTCAATTATATTATATTTTTTTACATTCATTATGTTTCTTACAACTGAGTGGAGTTCTCAATTAAAGTTAATTTAGTATGGGAAATGTTATGCAAGGAACTAGACTTGATGATTCTTTTATAGAATCCCAATTAGTAGCATCACTTCAAATTATATGTAAGATTTGGTAAAGAATTGTTTATTTAGATGGTTATAGGATTACAAGTGGATGTATGTGCTTAAAATTTATAAATTTACCTTTGGCATTGAATTTATTGGTATGCCTTATATTGAGATTATTAAAATGTGAATAATCCTTAGGAATGGTAAATAATCCCAAAATTGGGTTGAAGATCAAACGTATATTGTGTGGAACTATAATCTTACACTATGATCAGTGGCTTAATAGTCCACCTTGGTAGTGAATTATTAAATCATAAATTTCCTTAATGGACGCATGAGATAATGGATGAGATTGCTTAAGTAATGAATTATTGTGTGGATATATGAGTGTTAATTTCATGGTGTGAATGCCTATGATTTATACAATAGCATGATATTATAACCAAAGGAAAATTAAGCAACACATAGGTGCATGACCCCTATGGCTAACTTACAATATGGCATGTCTTTATCTAGAGAAGTAATTGAGTATTATAATGACATATATATGGCATTATATAGGATTCCCACTTGTGTGAGGTCATCCAACTTGAATAAAGTGCTTTATGACTCATCTAATTTTGATGAAGAATAATTATCTCTTAATGGAGTTATATACTATGTCTGACCTTTATCAAGTAATGAAATAGTGTTGAAATGATCCCCAAGGACTTTGGATCATGGTATACTAATCAATGGGGGTAGAAAAAGGACTAGTATTTTCTTATGTTAATCTATAAAGGTTATGATGACTCTAAATTTTTTACTGTGTTAGTTTTAGAAGTGATTTAGAAAGGTCCACTTGTTGACCTCATGATGTGGTAAGACTTGACTAGGCATATCTAACAAGATAAACCCTTATATTCTTAACTACATTATTGTTATTCTTAGCACTATCTATTGGAATAATATAGATACTTGAATTAATATTATTGGAATCCTAAGAATTAATTAATTATTCAATTCCTTGATCTTTCAAACCATGAATACATGGGTAACTGGATGCTTAGAAAGGGCTAATGGTTCCTACATGGTCTAATAGAGAAGATGAGTGCCCTTACAAGTTCAAATGATTATCAGTATGGATCCATAGACAAATAATCCATTTAAAAACATTTCATTATAATGTAAACACACTTCTCTATGGAATTTCCTGGTGGCATTTATCCCTAGGTAAGCATCTAAGGTGAACCAATTTGGTTATTGGTTATTAATACTTCATGTATTGAATTTTAAGATGCGTTATGTTGCTTTAAAGCTATGAAGTGGTATATAAATGACATTATATTGTGTACATTGAAAGGAAATTCCAATCTTTTTTGGTTATTTCATCTATATGAAAGCCTATGCTTTAATAGTTTTGGTCACATTGAGCTGATTTTGACATATTATTGAAAAGGCTAGTTGAACTTTTGTGTGATTGTGCACACTTTTGTAAAGTCTTATGTTTTCATAATATACATATATATGGTTTAAAATACAAATAATATAGATGTTAATATTCTTATAGAGGCTTATTTTATATCAACATGTATTTATATGCCTTTGGATGGATGTATAACACTTTTTTGACTATGCTGCCTTGGATAAGATTGATTTGGAACATTGTATGATTAGGTGCATATAAAACCATCATTGATATTATTTACACTATGCACCCTATTACATGTATTATATGATTTAAAATGGATTATTTCATGACATTTATGAAGGCACTTATCGATTTGGGTTAATAAAATGGTTATATGTTAAGCAGTAGTGAAGTACTACAAATTCTTGTATTTATGGCATGCACATTTATGTGCAAAAATTGGTAAATTCTAACAATGAGTTTATTATGCTTACCCAGAGTCTTGGTGGTGTCAACCCTTCCCTAATCAAGTTGCATCATTGAAAGTGTCACTTGTTAATTTTTGACTTATATGATCAAGTTTATGGGAGACTAGTGATAAACACTTTGCCCTTAGAGTTATGGAAATGATGTTTGGTATCTATTGTTGACTATATTGGAAAGTTATTAGTACATGATTATAAAATTATGACCTTAGTATGACCAACTGTTAGGGTTAAACCTAGAGGACTGAATAGGGTGAGAGTATATGATTTACTTGTGTAAATCATTAAGGCTTGCGATCTCTACTTGTGAAGAAGTATCTTGAGTTGAATTAAAACTTAATCTTATTTATGCATTTGGACTCTTTTGAATTAATGAGATAAGCATGTGGTTTCATAAATCCAATAGGAATAAAGTCAATAAATGTTTGTAAAAACTGATTTAAATCATATTTTAAATATATGGTGGTTATTTTAATCATGGAAATGTTTGATTCCATGAGGGTGTTATGATAAACATGGATATGTTTTACATACATGGAGATGTTTAAGGTGATCCTAGTTGAGTTATGCATACATGAGGATGCCTATTAGAACTTGGATACATTTTTACATCCATGAGTATGTCTACTATGATATTCGATGTCTTACATCCATGAAGATGCTTATTGTAAATTTCAATTAAACTTGATGATTATGGGAAATTATAATTTACATGATAGTGATATAGCATTCACCTTGTACCTTGGATAAGTTTACCCTTTCCCAAATTGATGTTACATCAAATCAAACATCAATATTCAAACTTTAACTTTTTGGACTAAGTAAATTAAATGAGTAGTGATATAATGCTATTTTTGAAATCATGAGATAGTCCCTTAGTGGTAATTAACAAATTTCATGAGTGAGTCATCTGATGATGCTAAGGTATAGTATCTTGAGAGGTCCAAAGGTCAAACTCAATCTTAGAAGGCCTAGTGGGTTGAGTGTGATTGACATGTTTTGGTAAGTTGAGAACTTTTGGGGATCTCTTATTTTTATCAAGTAACATGAGTCATATATCTATGATGTGTGAACATTGTTCGTAAATTTACAAAAACTCATGGAGATAGTTTTGTATGCCTTTTTGGAACATGACCTTCCTTGAATGAAGGTGATCATAAATTTGATATCACTAGGACTAGTCATGTTTTACTATATGATGGACATTTTATGTCATTTGGATAATGGTTTACCTGATGAAAATCATGGACCCTTGTGCTTTTCCATCATGCATTTGTCTAATTTTTTTGATGTGAAAATACCTCGGCATAAATTATCAAAACCCCTAATTCATGTATGTATGACATATTTAATGTGGTTCTTTCTTGTCTATAAAACTATTATATGTCTTGTAAATGATTAAATTTTGTTGATTACATTAAATGATATGAATTTGTATCTTTACTATACAATGTGAATATAGTTAACCTTTTGGAATTTCACAATTTTTTATTGATATTAGCATTGTGGTATGAACACTTCTATGCATGATTGCATCTTATTAACCATGGAACATGGGAATGATGGTAAATTACTTATGTAAATAAATCTTCTACTTTTGAAATCAATGATGTGAACCTTACTTTGATTTATGTTTCCAAAATTGTTGTATGAGTATTTTGTGTACATATCATGGAAAAAAATGTGACCTTGTGTTGTTAACATACTAGTATGTGTTAATATGACCACAAGATACTCATGTGAATTATTTTGTTTTCCTCTTAAACTAACCTCTATTGATTGAAATTTGCCAAGGTTTAGTTATATATTGTGTGGTGTAATCCCACATCACTACTATAATAATGATCATTGGTGTAAGTATGAGGTTGATGGTAGAGAATCACTAGATTTATAATGATTTTTATTGGGTATGGTCCTAGAATTGGAGTCTCTTGTACGCTAAAAATACATTTTCCCCATTACACAAGTAGCTACCTAATTCATTCAGAGTGTATACCACACGTGTCACAAGTTGGATATGGGATCTTAGTACATAATGGTCACTTTATAGATTTAACATTCCATTCACCACTTCTTCAAGGTTGTGCTAAGAGAAACCATTGTGAAATTTTATTGTTTTAACCTTATGAAACATTAATTAGTCCTAAAATTTTGACATTAATGTCAAATAAAAAAGGTAGTACTTTCTAAAATGCATGCATGTGTTGGCTTGTAAGTAAAAACATGATATGGTTTAGGTATTACTTTTTTAATACATATTATAAATATTATGGAATGAATATTTTGGTTTTGTTTTAAAAATCATAACTATAATGTATTCTGATTTTATGCTTTGAAGGAAGAACATAAAGCTTTGATTAGTAGGTGTTTAAAATCCTAGGTACCCACCTAACTCTTGGATAGAGTGATGAAAGTTGAGTAATGCCCCTAGATGGATGATTTTCTGATGGTGGGATTTTTATCCCTAGACCATCATGTGATATCACATGTTTTAAGCCTTAAGTTTAGATGTGTTTCCAGGAATGCTTCTATGATGTTCAATGTGGTTGGTATGGGATGCTACACTAACCCATGAACGATTGACAATGTATTAGGTAACCATAAAATTCAAGATTACTACCTTTATGGAGTTGCATTCTATAATTAATGTTCTCAATATTATGCATGTTACTATCTTGATGGCATAAAATAAGAATACCAACAAGATAAGGATAAGGCATTACCACCCATCAATGGGTGGAGATGTTCTGAAATAGTGATATTTATTCAGTCAAATATTTTTAAAGAGTATTGTTTTTTTGCTATTGATAGTCATTGGGATGGATCTTCTTTAAGGAGGGCAGGTTGTCTTGACCTGACCTTATAGCCCCTTACATATACTTGATTATAACTTGTTTAAACATGTTTTATTAGAACTTAGACTATTGACAATTGATGTTGGTTGTATTCTAGATGTCAAGAGTTGAGATATCTTGGGTTTTTTTTGTGATTATGACTATATCAAGGTTGATGCTTACACTAGATTAATTTTATAATGTTATATACATGATGATTCAATTTAGTTATGTTACTATATGTTATTTATTTAAGCATGTTTCATTGATATAGATTGACAATGACTACTCTTGTAAATGTTGATTATGTTTCACATGGCATGCTTGGATTCATGGTCATCAGTTTTAACTTTGGTTCCGTTTACAGCTATAGATGACTATGTTTAATAATTCATTATAAATTCATTATAGTTTTTTATTTATATCAACATAATTTTGGTATTGTCGATGTTCTATTTGGTGGATGCAAGAATGAGGACACAAACTACTCTCGGTGGTGGATTTAGACATCACAGGTACACTCAAGGGGTGAATGAGAATTTGGAATATCACTCAGATAGGTATAGCATGTGTGAAATAATATGGAGCCATCATTGTTTTTTTCTTGTATTTAATTATCATTTTTTGTCTTTTTTTTAAATCTTACCATATACTTGTGCATGTTTAGTTTTGTTTAATTCCTTGATTGGAATTAACGAGTTTGTTATCATTAATTTATATTTAATATTTATTATGTGCTTGAATTTTTTCTCATGGATATATTAATGTTTAGTTATCCTCTTTGGGTGTTATGGACACTTGATTTTTAAGTCATATGGAGTAGCTTGTCTTGTTATCATGTTATGTTTCTGGGTATGACTAGATCGTATTAGGTCTCTTGGATTTGTAATACCATCTTGGGACTCTCCTTCATGGAATATTATCTTAACATAAGCTTTGAGTCAAATTATGATTCTTATTAATCACTATTATTTTAATGATTTTTATTAATTATTATTACTTAATGATTTTACCTTTTATTATTGTTATTGTTGCTCTTGGGCAAAAAAATTGTTATATTTGGATTCATTTACTTATTAATATTTCCAAAAATTTATTATTATTAATAGTAATTAGTTTAATTATTTTAATTAAATAGTATTATTTAATGATTTTATTGGTTATATGGGTTGATTGAGGATTTTGATCATTATCATTATTTTATCTTTTTGATTTTGAGGGTATTTGTGGTTGTTGAATTGCACCCATATGACACACTTCACCTTTATCCTTGGTGGACTACAACTCCTAAAATGGACTTTTTTAAAAATCCTTCCTTGTTTTTGATTTGGGCCTGAGGGCTAGGTGGAAACCTTATGTTGGGTGTAGGCATGAGGTAGGATGTTTTTGTGTCCTGGTTGGGCAGAGTAAAGGGAGGCATGGGGAATGGTGAGGCTGGAAATGCATGGCTAAAAAATAAGAAGGGATCAGGTTCGTAATAAAATAATTTTTCCTCCATTATAGATTGCATTCCTCTTGGTATTTAAGTGATTACCTGAATGAAGTTAATTGGTAATGTAATTATTTTATTTATAAATACTAGAAAATTTTAAAGTTATTGCAAGTCCTTGTGAAGTAGTGAGACTTCATGATGACCTATAATGCAATAAATCAATTTTACCTCACATTGACCTTAACAAGTTGTTGACTTTTGTATATACCTAGTTTTATGGCTTGATCATATAGGTTATACATAAGGTTTGATTGAAGTCTTAAACCCCAAATAATATAATATATATGGGAATGTTATTTAATTGCATTAACCTTACATGGGCATAGTAAGATTATCTTTCCATGTATAGATTAATGTAGTTGTTGGGTTTTATTCTATGAACAATTATTTTGAAGATTTTACTCCTTATTTATATGTGATTCTTTTAATATTATTATACTAGATATCATATATAAATAGGATATATTTATAAGAAGCATGATGCCTTCCTTTTATGTGATTATTTTCATGCTTGTTATGCTAGATATCATATGTAAATAAGAATAGGAATTTTTCTAAAGCTTGTCATCTTCCTTATATGTGATCCTATTCAAGATGGTTTTTCTAGATGTCATATGTAAAAGATGACATATTTTTTTAAAACTTAAATGTCTTCTTGATGTATGATTCTATTCATACTTGTATAATCTTTGGCTATCACTTTGATGCCACACCCTCTGCTATGCATATCTCTTTTCAAGATTTTAAGTTTTTAATTTATAATAAAATTGATTTATCTTTATTGACTGTACCCTCTTATTTCACCCATGTTGTGTGCAGTGGGTTTCCCAAGTGATTGGGTTGTAGTTAGCAAATATAGAGTGCATTTTACTTTACCCTTATTGATATAATGAGGTTGCATTATTATCTTGATTTTGGGTTATGTTTAAATGTTGAAGGGATTGAATGGTTGGTTTTACTTAGCCATTTATGAGCTTAACCAAGTCTTATTTTTATTAATGAATGAATTTATACATATTATCTTGAATTGAATGAGCTATCTTGATTATTGTGTATTAAATCTAAAGTCCTTAATTATTTTACACACCAAAAAACCTCTTCAACTGAGAAATAGGCTTGGCTAGACCTTTTGGTCTTCCTAAATGGATATGATAGATCTTGATTTACTACGTAAATAATCTCCTATAAATATTCATGGATGCCTTGGGTATTTCTCAATATGATAGGATATAACACTCTTTTTCTAACTTGAATTGAGAATCATGTTCAAGATTATATATTAACCAGTGACATCTTTGTGTGAGGGATGTCAATTGATAATAGATATTTACTCCCTTTTTATGTTTTAGCTTTGTTATTAACTCTATTTGATCACATGGAAGTGCTAAATTAAGGCCTTGATATTTGAAATTATGACCTATGGTATGTTTGTAACTTGGGTTAAATCAAATTTTCACAATTAGATTATGTAAATAGTTCCTATATGATGGAAATGAATGTCTCTTCATTATAGTACTGTCTACCATGATGGTTGTCATTTCACTTTAAATTAATGTATTTAAATTTCTTAAGTAATTAAATAGAGCATGTTTTAATGACATTGTTTAATTAGGTATTTATTATTGATTATGGTTCATATCAATACAATAATGCAATGTTATTGACTATTGGGAAGATGTATAAAGTTTATTAATTCAGGTTTTCATAATTGCTCTCTTGAATAATGGAATACAAATTATATTTTATTTATTTGCATTCATTATGTTCGTTATAGCTAAGTGGAGTTCTGAATTAAAGTTATGTTAGTGTAGGTAATGTGATGCAAAGACCTAGAGTTAATGATTCTTTTACAAAATCCCAGCTGGTATCATCACTTCAAATTATCTGTATGAGCTAGTAAAGCATTCCTAAGTCAGATTTCCATGGGATTACTAGTGGATGTATATTGTTAAAATTTATAAGTTTACCTTTGGCATTGAATTTCTTGGTATGCCCTATATTATGAATATTAAAATGTGAATAATCCTTGGAAATGGAGAACAGTCCCAAAATTGGGATGAGGATCAAATGTATATTTTGTGGAACTATAATGTTACACTATGATTGGTGGTTTAATAGTCCACCTTGGTATTGAATTATTTAATCATAACTTTCTTTAATTGACACTAGTTAATGGTTAAGATTGCTTATGTAATGAATTATTTCATAGATATATGCATGTTAATTGAATGGCATGAATTTTTGTGTTTTATACAATAGCATGATATTATAACCAAAGGAAAAATAAGTAACAAATAGGTCCATAACCCATATGGCTGATGTACAAGATGGTATATCTTTATCATGAGAAGTAATTGAGTGTTTTAATGCCATCTGTATGCTATTTTATAGGATGCTCACTTATATGAGGCCATCTATATTGATCTAAGTGCTCTAAGACACATTTTACTTCAATGATGAAAAATTATCTCATAATGGAGTTATATCTCATGTGTGACCTTCATCAAGTAAGGGATTGGTGGTGCAATGATCCCCAAGGACTTTGGATCATGTTATAGTGATCAATGGAGTTAGCTCAAGGAATAGGCTTTGTTTGGGTGAATCCCAAAATGTTATAGAAAATATTAATTTTTTATTCTATTGGTTTTAGTAGTGATTTATAAAGGTCCTATGAATATAAGTTAAAATAAGGGGAGATTAGTATGGTGTTAGTATAGGAAATAAAAATCTAAATAACACACTAATGAAGTAACACCTTAAGCCTATCTCAAGGAGGAATCATAATGAACAAAATTAAATACAAAATACGACTATAATTCAAAATACAAATGATCTTTCACCTTCTATGTATGCTCCAAATAACTAGTTGAAGTGGCTTGCTTGGCTTGTTCTCAATAGAGTTGTTTGGCTCCTCTCCTTGGCACCTTTGGCTTGTGATGGATTTGTCTTGGATTAACAATTAGGCATGATAACAATACATAAATTTATTTATAAATATTTTTAGCATTATAACTTTACATCAAAAGAGATTAAAATTATGAGTGTGAGGCCTCCTATTTATAGATTTTTGCAATTCATCAAAATGAACTTGAACCATCTATCTAAAGATGAAGATGTATGGCTAAAATAAATTAAATTTTCTAGGATAAAATCAGTAAATTCCCTCATAGATATTTGGGATAGAGAGGCACTAAAGAGGCATGGGAGGGCTTAATCAAATATTTTATGCATTTATGGCCTAAGGATGCCTTCCCAAAAAATGATGTCACTTGATGATGCATAAAATCATAATCAATTTTAAAAAAGAAATATTCAACAATTTCCATGGAAAATTAACTTAATCTCTTAATTCAAATTAATTATCTTTAAACATGATTACTCAATTTTGGTGCAAATCTTGGCAATTAGTGCACAAATTAATCAAAATGGTTAAAATGTCATATTATTGGCCTAAAATTTGACTAAATTGGAATTAGGATGTAATGTTAGATGTGTTGGATCTATTATCCCATTTAGAAATTTTCCAACATATAATAACAAGGGAACATGTCTCATGCAAGAAATTTGGTAAAAAAGAGCAATCCAGAGCACCCAAGTGTAAAAATGTAATTTTGACTTGAAATGATTTGATCAAAATTAGTTATCTCATAAATTTCATTACCATATCTATGGATACATTGTACAAAATTGGCACTTGTATATAAATTATTTATATCTTTTAGTTCATTTTAGTGTTTTTAGGCCAAATTATGCATTTTGACAGAAGTTTGTCAAAAGCCTGATTGCAGGTCATTGGTGGGCAATTTTAGGTGTTTATAGTTTTCCCCTATTTGGGGAGGCATTGAAAGATATAAACACAATAAAATATTCACAAATAATTAAAATATCCTGCATGCCTACAACTTCAATGGAAATGGATGAACTATATGATGGCCCCTCGAGGGAACGTTTGGCATAAGTAGGTTGTCAAATGGTCCCTCAAATAGAAAAAAGTGAAACAAGGGGACCAAACATATGAATAGGTTAGGGTGAGAACACAATGATTCTAAAAAATTAGTGAAAACTATTGAGAACACAAGTGGGATGGTGTATAATGGTTTGCCCACAAGTAGTTATAAGAATTGTACCCTAATAGTGGCAACATGGTATGATAACACAATGATTTACCAAAAGATAGTTATAATTGTTGAGAAGATGGAGATACCCTAGTTAAGTCAAATAAACAAGATAAAAATATTCCCCTATTTGGGTTAAAAAAAAGTAAAATTGGTGAGAACACAATGATTTTCCTAAAGGCAATTAAAAACATTAAGAAATGCATGTGGGATGGTGTACAACCTACAAGTAGGGAGATGATTGTTCGAACTAACAAAGCTTGAAACTCTTTGGTTGTTGATTAATTTGTTCGAGATATGATTAGGATGTTTTTGATGCTAATGATGAGGAGAGGTTGATGTCACCATTGATGAGTGGACTTCCTAAAGTTGATTTTTTCTATAGTACATGATGGTAGGCATCATGATAGAACACCATGAGGATTGGGCTGAGAAATGCATAAAGACTGACTCTCATAAAATAATATTCAAGGGAAAACAATGCACTAATGATAAAAACCATGATGATAATGTAAACATATGAGTATGGATGGAGTCAAGTTTAAATTCACAAAGAGTCACCTAATGAATAGATTTATCTTAATCAAGGCAATAGTGCTAAAAGCAAACAAACAAGCACATAAACAACAAACAAATAAACAAGCAAAGAAAAAAAATAAAAGTTATTCCTAATGTTAGTATGAACAATGTGATGAAAATTTCCCTTAGAAAAAAGAGATAACTTAGCAAACAAATATGACAGGTTAAAAATAGAATAAAAGGAAGGGGGTGGTCGAGCTATCTCCATATGCACTAGGCAAGTGGATGCTACCTACATAGTTCCATGGACATAATATCCAACAAAAACTTTAGGATAAATTTAGTTATCCCAAGAAATGTGAAGAAAATGATAATTGATGAAAAATAAACATGATGGATGTGATAGAAGAATAAGAATGGTCTTGAAAAATAGCAAGTGCATGGGAGAAAAGGATAAAAAGGATGGGGAAACTAAATGACCGGGGATTTGCTTGTAACTTTGCTTGTAGCTAAGTGCATTGAATCATTATTCTACCTCTGGTACTCATAAGACTTAATATGAATTGATTTAGATCCTCTATCTCAAAATATTTAGTTTTCTATCATTATTTAGTGAAAACCATGCACAATGGTCACAACTCATGATGTCTAAAATACCAATTCAAGATGTGCACATCTGAGTCACCACTTATGGTCAATACGAAATCCTAGGGTAGAATACCTTCTGTGGTTGGTTCAGTATAATCCATCATATTTATACTAGTATTATATAAAAGGTATACTTTAGATCTTATTAGTGAATGCACTGATGTAGAAACATAATCTCTGATGTAAACCTACCTAACTGGAGACTTTGTTATAATAGGTTTGAATCTAGTTCTTATTCTTATTCTTATTGCATAGTACCTAGTTTCCACTTTTAACATTCTCCAAACTGCACCTAATATTTCCTTTCATTTGTACCTACTTTAAACTAACTATTCTCCCCATAATAATAAGGAGACTTAGGATATTTTGGGATGATATATGCCTTTTACTTAGACTTATTTAAGGGTATGACCATGATTATATCTTTCTGATGAACTTCTAACCAAATGTACATAGTATTAATTGTTATTTAGACATCATAGGCCCTTTTGTTATTGATTAAGGTAGGGTAATGATTATTTGATATATTCATGTGAATGACCTCAAAGTTACCTTAAAATTTGAGCTCAAATAATTCAATTTCATCATATTCTAACTGTGAAATGGGTTTGACTCTACCATAATCCTCTAAGCTCAATGTTACTAGATAGTATCTCATATTTGGTTGACAAATGACTTACCATGTTAATCGTGAAATCATATTGATTGTGCTTATAAAGTCAAATTCTGAATTTGAAATTTCATATACATTCAACTCAATATCTAATTTCTAATCCATATCACAAAAAAAAAATATTTTGACATACAAAACTACTTTATCATCCCTTGTTTATCCTCACTACACATACTCAAGGAGATTGTGTAGGAAGTTGGTGATATTATGGGATATATCTTCATTGTGAAGCATACTAAGTTATTTCACCAAATACATTAAATTAGTCACAACACCCACTTTCCACCTTATCCTAACAATTGTCCCATACATTTTGGCATTAATATTTATGTTATCATCTTTAAAGATTGATTTTTAATGTATTTCCCATAATACCTGCATAACTTGATACATTAAATTCTTTTTATATATTAGGATCATGATATTAATGCATTGGAATTTTATAATACCATGATCCTAACGTATCTATAAAGGAGATAACACTTGTTCAACTCTCCCTTGCCTTGTAATATCTTGCACAAATACATTTTAATTTCGCTATGCATTAATCATTTTTACATTGTGCACTCGCTTCTCATTTTTTTTTCTCAAAAATAGGGAAATATTTTGTTTTATTTTGGCATTTGACCATGTAGTATACATAATAATATTTTATCTAAGGATTGGTGAAATAGTTCTTCACATAATCATTTTATGCTTTGCATAGATAACATTACATAGGTTTTGAGCTATTGATTATCATTGTTGTGACCTTAATTATGTCCACCATGATATCTTTCCCTATATCCCCCTCTATAGATTACTCTATTATATTTATATCCCCACCCTTTTGATTTTTTTCCACCACATAATATCTCCCATACTTATGTTGAAGGGAACTTAGAGTCTAGTTTGTCTATTGTTGCAAAAAAAAAAAAATCCAATGTTAAAAATATTGACAATAATATTCGTATGAGGGAGATGATGTATCAATATAGATTAATATACCATATGTCTGATACTATGGTGATGAAGGCATCTATCCCATACTACCCTTAGTTACATTTATAATCTCTAAATTTGGTCCTAAAATTATTTTCCTTGTAGTGGGTATTTATTGAGATGAAATTGTGAAGACCTTATTCATTATATCTTTATTAATTCTTACATATATCGAGATCTTCCCTCATCATGATTTGTATATTTTCAAAAATTATAATACATGCTATATGTCTTTTTGATATATTTCTAGAGAAGTTGAAACATAGAAATGGGATGTCTAACTACCCTTTAAATTTAACAAAATTATATTTTAATTTTTATAGAGGCATTCCTATGTTGTTACTCATAGCCACATTATATGCACCATAAGCCTAATTTAGGATTATTATTTTCATATATCTCATTCATATTCCTCATAATATAATTTAACTTATCCTCTACTTTTGATGCCATAGATGGAAGATCTAAATAGCACTCTATATGTTCTTCTCGTATGGAAATAGACAAAGTATCAACTATGGTGGAGAAATGGGATCATGCAATACTGAACCTTATTCTTGGTCATAGGCCTTCTGTGAACCAAACATCTTTATCTATGTCCTATATATATATATATATATATATATATATATATATATAATGTACATATACATATACATATATATATATATGTATATATATATATATATATATATATATATGTATATACACATATACATATACATATATATATATATATATATATATATATATATATATATATATATATATATATACATATGTATATATATATATATATATATGTATATGTATATATACATATATATATATATATGTATATGTATATATACATATATATATATATATGTGTATATATATATATACATATATACATATATATATATATATATATATTATCACATCAAAAAACCTAAAATCATATTCTCCAACCGTTTCTTCAATTTTATTTTAAATTTACTTCAAGTATTGAATAACTTGACTGGAACATTTTTACCTTAGCTTCTACAAATAGGAAAAATTTGACTTTATTCAAATTTAGGGAATTTACATTTATTTAGAAAATAAACTCCAAGGCACATCCAAATAAATCCCTTATGAGTTTGTAATTCTTCACATCATTTGATGTTACCCCTTTTATAATCCATTTAATTTTATAGTTTACCATGTATTGTTTAGGGTCTGAAGACCCATCATACAACATTAAAGGCACAAACATTAATATATTAAGTGACACAAATGATAAGATGATATTTTTTACTATAAATTTCTTAATACTAACAATATTATGATTGGTGGCGATTACACACCAGTAGTTATGATGTTAGGAAATTGTATAGTGTTTACTTTGACTATAGGTTGTTGTATACTAATCTTTTCAGGAGTAAAAATAATTACTATAAATTATTTCTTTCTCATTCCTACTTGATTTCTACATTGAGCCTTCCAAACTTCTCAATAAATGAATCAAACTAACCTGAATCAGGTTCTCTTTATATATTTTTTACATTTAGTAAATAAAGTAGTCTTAGGGATGTGCACACTTCAAATGAATAATGTTTATTTATAACTTCTTGTAAATTTGAACTTGAACACGTAATATTACTACCTTAAATTTTAACATTTTCCTAAGAAATTTTATTACTAGTTACAACTAAAAACCCTTCCCTTAACTGTGGTCTACCTCTACCTAAATGTTATCCCTATACATCACTACATCAAGCATATTATTTCTCATTATGCATATTCTCATATGATGCATACCATCTTATTTTAAAATTTTGTACATCTTCTATCATCAACCTCTCCTCTATAACATCTTTTTCTTGTATGTCTCTATCTCTAGCACTTTATCCTCTACTCCCAGTCCTATTCATAGTTACTTCAATGTAATTTTTCTTATTACCCCTTCTTTACCATTGTAGTTCCCTTTCTAGTCCCATAATTTTATTCTCTCTGAGCCATTTCACCTTCCATTTTCTAGGATTAGGTTCAAGTTCATTTTTTTCAACTCATAGTCAATCACTTTCTTTTCCATGCACACCCATGGTGCCTAAAGTGAATAATCCATGTTGGATGGAGTAGAAACCATGACCTTTCCCAAAACCAACATCTCATTCAGAAAAAGTAGTCACTACCAATATTTGGTTATGATTCCTTGGATAAATCAATCATGCACATTCTCAAAAGTTACACATCCTTATACTATAAAGTCAATAATATAGCCATAAATTTTGTATTTATCCAATAATCTATTGATTGAAACCAATCAGTATTTAAGTTTTGAAGTCTTTCAAATTTTTACTTTGTCTAGACTATAAATTATGTTCTCCTCAAACTAAAGCAATAGTATTCTCATCTAATTAGACACATGGATAACAATCCTAGTAACTTGTACCAAAAATTTTAATATATTTTACCATAAATATGTTACTGGATAACTGTTTCTATTTTTTTTTAATATTTGTACATATTATTCGATAAAGTCCCATTGTCTATCATCTAATCATATTTCCATATCTGCCTTCACTAGTAAGTATCTCAACATATTTCATCCAAATAAGTTCAACATTGACCATACCATTGTTAACATAGGTTCCTATAATTACTCCAAAACATGTTAATTATAGGGATAACATACATAGTGGATAGTCCCAATGGGTGCAAAACAGATGATAATATTACCTACCATCTACGATGTCCAAAGATGCACCCAAAATCAAAAAGGAAATAAATTTGAATAGAAGATGGAACATGAATAGCATAGCATTAGAAAATATATTAAAGTAAAATAGAGTACTCAATATGAATTAACAATATAGAAAAGAATATTAAGAAAACCATAAAGAAAATGATTCTAATAATATCTATCACCATACCAAATCAGATTCTAATACAAAAATGTTATATATATATATATATATATATATATATATATATATATATATATATATATATATATATATATATATATATATATATATATATAGTTTTCTATTATTATGTTATCTCTTCACATTCCAACCTACTTATATATAAAAGGAAAGACTCTCCACATTATTTTATCGACTGATTAGGCTTACATGGCCAAATACATACAAAATTTATATAACAAAAAAATCATATACTTCACACAAGTGTCCTGATATTATACGTCATAATTTTAACATGTTCCATTCATTATCTAACAACATATGTAGTATATTCATCTAAAACTAAACTATGTGAAGTGATATAGATATCTAATTGTTAATATTCTATACATTCGCACTCAGGTACATTAGGTATCTCTAGGTCACTCAAGAGTTCTAACCACTATAGATGGAGTAAGGCATGAAATTGGTGACAACCTAGAATATGATTTCAAGTGTATACATCATAGATAATGATATGGAATTTTGTATTCCATTTGATTAACTAGTGTGTCATTTATCATATAGAAATAGTGTGTCAGGTACATGCCCCCAAATCTTATATCTAAGTATATAAATTTTGGATTGAGTTGTAATAAATTATATCTAAGAATTTGAACTAAATATGATAATGGTCATGATGTCAATGAGTCCCCCCAACCTAAGTAAGTTTTATGAATATCAGCTAATCTAGTGTGAATCTAATCAAAATATAAGAATAATTATCAAACATGTAGTTGAATCTATGCAAACCTTTATTGTACCTAGTGTAATATTCTAGCCAATCTAAGTTGTTCCAAAATTAAGTATAGTGGAAGTAACACCACATCTTAAATAGTAGTATCATGTTGTATTAGTGTCCCTATTTGAGCACCAATGTCTATCTGGTCTGAAATTTATGTCATTGTACTAATTTATTATTTCATGTTTTTATTATCTTTACCTATGTTTGATTTTTTTAACTAATCCTATGTGCTAAAAAATGTTCTATAAATGCAATATAGAAGCCTAGTCTCTATGAAAAACCCCTATGAACACCCCCTCTTTTTATGGTAGTTGTTGAACCTCTATAAGAACTATCCTCAAAATAGAAATCTTTATAAAATATGTGTTAGCTAGAGCATATATGATAATTACATGATAATATAGTATACTGTGAAAAAATAACATCAAAATTTTCGAGAATCTAAGTGTAAGTATGTAGTTTAAGATGTTTTCCATGGATATTATTACACAAGGGTATCAATATAGATGTAATAAATATATGTAACAACATATTTCATTAGGCTTGAGTAGTTACCTCGGGGAATGGGTCATTATATCCATCATGACACCCATGTACGAATGGCACATGCGTGATATCCATCATGGAATCAAAGCATAGTGTGTGAAATAAGTAAATAAAGGTGTCATGTTCATGATGTTACAATAAATCATACATATAAAACACATGAGGTATAGAAAGTAGGCTAAATGGTCATAATACAATGGACATAGGAACATGTCACTAAATTTGAAAAAATAAGACATAAAAGGACATGTTAAAATGTCTACATATGCAAACAATAAATAAGTTGGATTATATTCACATAGAATGACATGTTAAAATATCTACGTACATAGTCAAGAAAGCAAACCCAAACACATAAATATATTTCCAAGGAATACATAATGTGAACATAAGTGACATAGATTTAAAAATGTCATATTTAAATGCCATCAAATAGAAGAAGCATATAAATACAATCAAGTCTAAATTATGAAATCTAAAAATGAAATCATGCATGAAATTATTACAAATTTGTGTAGTAGGGAGAACGTAGATATGTTGAATCTAAAACACTAGGAGTCATCAAAACGTCTAATTAAGAGTAGCAATGATCAATATCAAGGTATAAAAATGCTATAAATAGAATTTAGAGAATGTAAGTATCAAACCTAGAAATGAAAATAATGTATAAGATTCCCTTGAGTGGGTAAATATGTTAGGTTAATAACTAAGAAT
Organism: Torreya grandis; assembly: GCA_037957365.1. NCBI lineage: Eukaryota > Viridiplantae > Streptophyta > Pinopsida > Cupressales > Taxaceae > Torreya > Torreya grandis. The sequence goes on along the minus strand of JARHVA010007528.1, from coordinate 102,393 downwards.
CAATGTATATAGCCCTATTGGGTATATGATAACATGTTTGGATTGGTGTAATGGACCTTAGTCCTATAAGCAATATGAAAGAACTCAATTAAAAAAAGTTAAGCATGTAGTATGATAAAAATGACTATACTAATATAGCTAGCATATGTAGGGTCTAGTAAATATGAGAAATATAAAAACAGTAATGCATACAATCTATATATAATTTTTTTTTTTTTTTTGTTTTGGCATGTGATTTTTTTATTTTTTTTTTATAAATATAAGGTATGTACAATAAATATGAAAATGACCTATGTACATGGAACAAAAGAGAGAAGGAAAGTATGTAAAAAATGGTAGGAAGCATACTAACCAATTAGTCTCATGGGAGATGCACTATCATTATGTGTTATCTCAAACAAGGGAACTATGATTGTGGTTACTATGTGAAAGGGTAACTAAAATTCCACAATCTACAGTATTGAGTGATCTATATCTATATCTTTATTTACTTGTGTAGTGGTGTTATGAATCTGTGCCACTGATTGTGGTATTTTATGAACTCTAGGGTCTTAGGAACCAATATGATATAATAAGCTATAGGTGACATAGGTTCCCTATGCAGAGAACCACAAGAACATAAAGATATTTATCTTTACATAAAATAAATGGATAAAGGCCCTATATAATCTATGACATATGTTTAACATAGGGATCTATCTAATAATGGTCTTCATGGGAGAGTATCCATACATATCGATAGTATATGAGTATACCTTGAATGGACTAGTGTCTTTACTAAACTCTAAGATATATCCATAGGAATTTTAATCTAATTTATAACTAATACTTATGATGTATCTAATAATGGTGATAGAAATATCACTAGTGACTATGTTGTAACTACCTATGGGATAGGTAAAGGATATGCTTATAGAAGAACCTTAACATTGACCACATTATTTCTATGTATGAACTTTATGAGTCTATGCACTATGGATGGTATGGCTCATAGATTCTATAACTATGGCCTACCCAATAACATATAAAATATTCCATTATTAGGTACTACTAGGAACTAAATAGCTATATGTGTCGGTTTAACCTATAATGGAAACACAATATCCATGATGGAGCTCTGAACATGACCAATAAATCCATGTCTATGTGTAATATATCCTAATTTGACTACCTAAAATGTTTTAAAAGTTTAATACTACACATATTTTAATGCTTAACCCATTGTCAACCATAACACTCTAGATAAGATGATGATCTATGTATGTTCATAATAATAATCAATTTATGTTTATAACATCATCAAAAATATCCTATCATAATAATATGATGATTGGTCTAGGTTTAACTATAGCATGTTACATGCCAATGATGTTTTTAAATGGGTGTGACTCTTGTAGAATAGTATGATATGAAACTAGTAGTGTATGTCCCTAATATGTGTAAAGAACACCAAATTGTGCTCACTATCACATTCACTATTGATTTTAAAATGGACCTAAGAATATATTTAATGCCTTAACTTCCATTTTTTTATACTTATGGTGCCTTTGTGGGTGTGCCCACATTAATAATTTTAGCCTTAATCAAATATTGTATCTTATGTTTTAGGCTTATACATTTTTTTGTTTTATGTCCTGATTCCCTATGATACTCACAAAAACATTAAAATTTTATTTATTTGAAATAATTAATGTCATATAAACCTATTTAATGGGTTGGAGAGATATGACATTGCATTCCAATAGCTGATGTAAAACCTCTGCTATTGACTCTTGAAGTTTGGTGAAGATTCAATGTTGTGGAATAGATAAAAATAATCTAGGAGATGGCTTAGAACCTATATTGACTATGTAATTTTGATCACTCTTGTTTTAAATTGTCCTTACCTTGTATGGAGTCTTAATTTACCTATTAACAATTGATTCTAATCTATTGATATTGTATGTGGCATAAATATGTGAATGTAGGAAACTTACATAGACAAGATAGCTTCATGTAAGCATGGTAACATACTATGTTTAAAGATGTCCTAAATCCCTTTGTCTACCATGTGGATAGTCACTTAAGCTAATATATTCATGTATTTTAATACTTATTATGTGATAGGTTCATTTGAATTTTGTTTCAACTATGCAACTTGGGCATATGAGATCTTATCACTTAGAATGATGGAAGATTGTGTTAAAAACACATCTACTAAAGGATTTAATGTTTTAACTGATTGAGTTAGAAAGTCATAATACTATTATAGGGCTTAATAACTTACACTGAATGGAAACAAATTCATGATAAACCAATCATTAAAGACATAATTAAACATGTTACATGTAAAGCTCTAATATGATTATTTGGGTTACCCTTAGAATACTTTAGACTATATGGAAACAACTTCATGATAAACCAATCATTAAAGAAATAATTAAACATGTTACATGTAAATCTCTAATATGATTATTTGGGTTACCCTTAGCATCATATAATGTAAGATTAAGTGGAACCAATCCAGATGGTAGGAGAATTTCCACAATGTGGTGTGCCAAAGGTGTATGTAAGATAATATTAGAATCCAAGGCATGTGATGTTTTAGTGCCCAAATCTACCAAAGTAGTTTGTGACATTTTACATGAAATGATGAATTCCTAAAAGTTTAACTATTATCCCCCTTTAAATAAATCTACAAAAATGCTGACTTGGAACAAAAATATGCTTCTCTAATTGTGTTTTGAAAATCTTGTGAGATTTAATTTGACTAATGATTAACATTTTCATGTTTTTGAATGTGTTTTGGTTTCATGATCCATGGTGAGATTGAGTGGAGAAGAATTAATAATTGAATAAGTATTTAAAAATAATAAGACTAAATATTTTGTTTGAGAAAGATAAAGGATTTAGGATTTTGGGAGGATAATGTGATGCCAAAATGCAAATTTAAAATTTCTAATATTTAATGTGAAAACAAAGTACTGATGCCTACATCATAATCTATCAAAATGAGAATCCAAAGCTTGGATATTTTAAACCCATAGTAAATTCTTTAGTCAAATTAAAATTTGGAATTCAAAGGCCTCATTTGAAAAAACCAAAGTTTCAATAAAAAGTGTTGACTAAGGAATAGGTAGAAATCTAGATAAGTGTGCATTTTTGAATTTTTTTTAAAGTGAATTTTTTTTATAAAATTCTATAAAATGAAATTGTGCATGACAAGTTCACATGTCCATAGAATTTTAAATGTTCACACAAGTTCTAAAATCCCATTGGACCCAAAAAGTGTAAATTTGCAACATATTTTTTCAAGCCCACTAGGTTTAAAGTTGTAAATGGGGTTTGATATCTAAACAAATAAAAATGGTGTATAATTACAACTTGGTTCTAAAAACCCACAAATGAATAGGCAGAGATCTATATAAGCTCTTTAGTATTGTACATTTGCCAAAATGCAAGCAAGTTCTGAAAACCCACCAAAAATATAAATATGCACGAGAAGTTAAAAAAACTAACCAAGGTAAATAAAGTAAAATATGCCACATGTCATTATTAGGTTATGCAATGACCTCGAAAGTGGAAAATAAATAATAGGTAAAGTTTTTTAGTTAATACAACTATTTGGACAAAGTTAAAGATCTTTATTGATGAAGATCATCATTACAAGGGTTTTGAGGTAGAAAATGGGCCATTTGAAGTATATTTTTAGGGGAAGTTATTTCATTCCCCAGATGATTCAAATGGCCATATATCCCACAATCCATCCACTATAGATGGATAAATCATGAAAAATGCAAGTGTATTTGATGCTATCATGATAGAGTTAAAGGCATTTTTTGACATGCATAAAGAGGAGGACAACCATCATGGAGACATGAGTTAAAAATTGACTACATAATTTATATTCTTTATTCTTCCCTCCATTCTTGCACTCCTTGTTATTTTTTTTGAAAAATGTAACTGGATATTTAGCTGGTAGGTCATCCTCAACCTAAGTGGGAAAATTATTAATTGAAAAAAATGGTAAAACATTTGCACAAGAAGGCAAATGTTTGTTTTACACCAAGGAAGAATATTTTTTGTAAGGCTAAAATGCAAAAAAATTCTAGTTGGGAAAAATAAAAATATCATCATGACATACATAGCCAAATATTAAAAAATGGTTACCTTACAAATCATGAGCTTATAGGCATATTCAAATACATCTTCTAGATGGAGCATCTTCTAGAAATATTCTTGGTAAGAAATTTGTATAAGTAAAGAGGGCTTGTCCTCTTTATAGGGGTTGGCTCTTTTTAAGAATTAGGATTTTTTAACTTTCAAAAATATCCTCTTTACAAATGCCTTTTGATTTTTGGGATTCTTTCTATGTGTTTTTTATTTTTATTTATAAGGTGAATGCATATGTCCGGTCATTAGAAAACTATGAGAGAATTTTGTATATGTCTCGCTTATTTAAAAACAAATCCACTTTGCATTTCACCATGTTAGTATTTTGAACATTCATGTATGTATATCTAATTTCAATATTAATGGAATTTATCTATGATTCCTTCTCTTTCTTGTTAATGAAGTGCACTCATACAATCTTCATATGATGTTTTATGTCTCTTAATGGTACTAATTTTGAGCATGAACTTAGGTTATAAATTCCTTTCTACATTGTGATTGGGGAATGTTGTGCTGATTATATTTTAAAGATATCATAGATTTAATCAGTTGATAGGAGAAGGTGCTTGAATCTTCACATGAAGTGTATGATTTGGATATTTCAAGGGTCATTAAAATGTTTGTATTAGATTAGAATCAATGAATGAAAATCACTATTGATAGTTTTCTTATCTTATTTCCTAATATTTTGCATCCTAGTATGAATGATAGCATGGTACTTGAAGGAATTTCCTATGTTGAAAGCCACCCCAACTCATTTAAACATACCTATTTCATCCTACTCATCCTACCCCTACAAATAATACATGGTGTTAAATATTTTAAGTGTTATTTTCTTGCAAATGCATGAATGTTGTATATCTAAAATGTGTCTATGATTTCTCTAAATATATTAGCATTGTAATTTTACATTTGGCCCCTAGTTGTCAATAATTTATATAAAAATTAATATTTAAATCACATTTCCATATGTCTTTAGTAGTTTGTGTATGATTTAGAAGCATTTACTCAGTTTGTGTGATAACTATTCTTGAGTGGATTGTGCAAGTTTGGTTATGATTTGATTAGACCTATGTGTCTACCAATAATTACCTAGATATTGAATTGTATTATCACTCCTTATGACCAAGATACCCTATAGGTATTCTCACCTTTGTTAAAGTAGAGATAAAAGTAGAAGGGAACTAATGATACACTTTGTCGGTGTCTTTGAATCATTATTAGTGTTCAGTCGATCTATATGTTAAACCCTTTCCCATTTATAATGACATAATTTAGGTATATCATCTTCATTTTAAATATTTTCAAGTATACAAGGTTGAATTCTATAGGTGTATAACTAGGAACTAACATGATGATTTAGTGGCTCCCTTATAAAGAGGTAACACCTTATCCTACAGAGTATGAACATCATACATAAGGGATTGTAAATAAGAATTAGATGAAATAACCAAAAGAGTTTTAGTTTTCACTGAAGGTTGTTAAATCATAATTTTATATTGGGCTAGCTGAGTTGGACCCACTGTAGGTGTAACAATGTAATTATCTAGGGGAGTTGAATATTGACCATTTTTATATTTTTTGAGTTCTTCCTAAATAATAATGATGAGGTCATCTTGTATATCTATAGGTTTTGAAAGAAAACATGGAAATTATTTTTTATCAGTCTCATCAAATAAATTATTGAATTCTTCCATTATAGTTAGGGAAGTACGAAAATAAGTGGTTATATGTTTTCAACATTTAAAGAATTTTAATCTAAAAAAAATTTCAAAAAACAAATATTGAATCAAATTTGAAATTTTAGAACTATAATTTGGGCATAGACACAAAAATAATACAAACCCTCAAAGCATCTAGGGTTAGGATTTGAGTAATGTTTGAAGTAAATTAGATTTACCAAATTTTTCAACATTTTAATTTTTTACTAATGTAAATCCTAAGTTTGATTGAAGGGCTAAGTAGTCTAAATCATTTAAATAATATGTATAAAATAACCATCAATTTTTTATAGATTTTGACTAGCTTTGACATTTTAAAAATAGTATTAAATATGTTCAAAAATACTTATCTAGAAAAACACCTCATACAGAGGATCTAATTGCTATAAAATGAGATATGAACATATCTGAGTGTCATCAACTAGATCCTTGTATCATAAACCCTCTTGGATAGTAGTACCACATTTGGCTAAAGGCACTTTGTGGCTCTAGTGTCCTAATAATGGAGCTAAAGTCATCTATGTAATAATACAAATAAATTTTAGGTGCACTTCTATCTCTATTTATGGGTTATGTTGCTACATGAATGAATTTTATAACTCTATATTATGCCTATTATTTTTTTTTTAGTAAGACATGAGCTGAAAAGTGTGTTTGTTAGTAGGATATGTTGGACATCCTCAACACCTTGTTTTGAATAGAGTTTTCTACATACCAATAATCTAAATAGGGATAAATCCATATGTAGTTCTCCCCACTTAAGTGTTAGTATAAGTGCAAGTGATAAGAATGTGTTTCCTCATACTGAAAATTCTCACACGTAATTTGGAGAGACTAAAGAGAGTATTGATCATGTACACATAGATGACCCAAATAGCATCGATACCACATCATATGTAGAAGATAATATATTAATGGAAAGACACTAGAGTTTAACTATGGGATAGATAAGGATTGAATACTAGTCAATTTAATGCTTATGTTATTTACAACAAAAGAATGGCTTTTAGTATTTAGACAGTATCATGATACATCAGATGTGTTGGTTGATTATATCATTTTAAATATGGTATAAATGTCAAAGAATTTTCTATAAATTCTAATACACATTTAACTTTTTTCACTTCAAAATAATAAATGTAATATATCCCTGTATTTACACAACCAATTAGGTAGTTATATGGGGGCACACCTTGTTCAAATTAAAACTGAATAAGCTCTAGAACATTGAACTAAACCTTGATTCCCCTAATTAATTTAGAAAAACAATAAACATAATATGATTTTTTAAATTACACATCTTTCATACAATTAATAATTAAATATGATTGTATTTATTATATTTTACCCTACTATTTTAGTATTTTTCGCCTCAATTAATTTTCATTTCAACTAACTTAGAAATTCATGAACTAGGGCCTACTATCAAGCTACCCAGGTTCATGAACTAAGGCCTACTATCAAGCTACCCCGTATTTTATTTTTCCATCTAGAATGGCTCATTTATAAATTCTCTCTTTATTTGACGATGGAGTTTGAATAGCCATCTTATATGCCTGTGTATCGATCAATGAACTAGGCAAGTGCTTCTTCTCTTGATTTTATGATTTTTCTGTACTCGTGCTCAAATTCTGAGAAGATAAAAGGCCTGTAAATCCTTGGATATTCGTCGTCCACAAGCTCTGTGGGAGCCCAAATTTGTTTGTCGACTAGAAAGCGCACAACATAGGCCACGGAAAAGCGCTCCGTCCATCCTTTACTAACAACCCGATGCTCCACGCTGCGGTACCTGCCGTTGCTCCATTCGTGCACAAAATATATTGTGCATATATTGTCCATATATATATATATTAACACAAACGACGCGAATATGTTACCGGAAGGTATTTTGTAAAGAATTTCTGACCTTAAGTGAGTCAGCTACATTCACAACAAATGAACGAGATAGAGGTTCTACATTCAACCACTCTCCCTCCTTTGATCGAATCTGGAGTCCCCCTTGGTTGTCTTGGTAAAGGATTGTAAAGCAACTGATATCTGTATACGAAACCCCAACCTCCTCATCCATACTTTTGCCATTAGATTAATAGTGGTTTAAACGCAAGTAACCTGTGCATTCTTCGAAATTAGAATGGTAGAAAGTCTTCGAGTCTATCGCGAGGCTCGCAATAATAATTTTACTGATCTTTCGTTGGAGATCTGCTAGGCCCAAGGCATACGTTGGAATTGTCTCACTGCCATTCATGTTTAGAACTCAATTCTTAATGAGCCACAGCTTTAGATATGGAAGGTATAAGAAACATAAACAATAGATATTCAGGCTAAAATTAACATACTAGAATTTTGGATTTCCCTCTCCCAACCATATCATGTGGGAGAATTCATTCACTGAGTCTGAATCTGCGACTTTTAACAGTGAGAAGCTCTCAGAACAAGGGAAATGATAGTAGCTCATGGCTGGATTAGTAGTAACGGCTCTATCCTTAGCCACTGCCGGCATGGCAAATAGTTGGCTTTCTAGGGTTTTCACTTCATCGACAAGATTTTCTGAAATTCCGTGATTTACAACAGAGAATAATCCCCATTTTTTGCAAGCTTCTCTCACAGCGGCAACCCTGGGATGATCGTGAAGTTGTTTTAGTCCTTCGCTATCAAAGTCTGATGCAAATTGTGAAATGTGAATTAGTGGGAGATCAAAATGGGATTGCAGCGAGGAAGGCATTATGAATCACAGTAAAACTAGAAGAATCCTATAGCTTAATACTGCATTAATTCTCTCTTCTTAAACAGCATTCTGTGTTGCTGTTGCTTACAAATATCATAAGAAATATAAAAGAATAAATGTGTTGTTGAATGCGCCAGATAAATTAATTAAATTTCGGTTCCATTGATAAAAATGTAGTTCAAATTGAAGTCACCGGGCTGAGATTACTTCTTTTGAGGCTCTTCGGCATATCTCTAAGGACAAACGGAACCCCTGAAACTAAAATCCTTGAATATCATCAGGCGACATGAGGAAAGAGATAAGTTTCGTGACGTTTAATGCATTTTGCCGGCAAAAACGGCCGGATTTTTGGACACTGAATTGGCCCTATCTTCTCTTGTGAGTTCCTATTAGATCTTTTGCACGTAGAGTTGCCAAATAAAGATGAATATTCTCGTGGTAAAAGTTAATTAGCCTCCTAGGCAATATTTGGGATTTTTATGTGCGCTAAGTGTTTGCTTATATACATTTAAAAATGGTCCTATGAGATTATTTACCATTATTTTAATGGGATTTATTAGAGTTAAACACAACAGAAATTAAATTACATAAAAATCATGGTGAATATATAGAGTTATTTAATCACACTAAAAACTAATATTATTCATTTTGTTATAAATTTACATGGGTATTATAATTATATAAGAATTTTTTTTTTAATAAATAAGGTGACCCGTATCATCATATATCTCTTAAATATCCATTAATATGAATATACTTATAATTTCTCACAGATAAATAACAAGTTATTTACATACTATTTTCGTAATTCACAACAATAGTACAACTAACAATGTATTCTAATAAATGTATTGTAATAACTAACTATATGCAATAGTGCATTATTACTCTCGTAATTGTTCATATTATGAAATATAAACCAATTTGTGTTTCATAGGTCTTAATGAAAGTAAAAAAGAAATACATCAATTTCTTATCAACCATTCACTGTCGAGAACACATCAATCAAATAAGTATAGAAACTTCAAATAGGTACATCTACTATCAACCATTCACTGAGAGAACATCATCAACCTATACAATATGGGAACCATGATCAAGAACCATCTATTCAACTTTCAATTTTGTATCTCCTAAACACTTTTTAATGTAGCACACTATGCAATTAAATAAGAAATATACGTCTTATGTGTTATACATACAAAAAAGTGCTGAAAGTAGAAAAATATCTATATCCATCACTATAGCAAAAGTAGCCCTTCACTAGTGGATAATAAGAGGTGTTGAAAGATTTTATCCTCTACTATCCTCTAACCTCCAGTAGGTTCCCTCATTATAAAAAAGATTCAAAATTATAACTATGTCCTCATTCATTGATTCTTATTCATCATTTTCTTCATCAACATTCATGGCATTCCCCTATAATTTTCCATCAAACAAGAACTTATATATCTTTTTGCAATTTACAATCAAATAGATAGGTTGTTTACAATAGAAATAAATAAATCATTTCTTTGAATCTTTAGAATTTGATCCTTGTTGAAAAGAAGATTTAGGTCTTATTTTAATGTATGACATATTTTCTTTGTTTTTACTATACAATACACTTTCAATTGGATAAATATTCTAATTTTCTTCATCTAGCATTGAATAAATTAGATATTTGCAACCTAGATTTATTTTTCTTAGTGTAAAAACCTGTTGAAATAACTAGTTGGCATGCTATTTAGTAAAATATCTTTTGCATCATCATCCGGTACAACTAGCTTTATTCTTGATAGTTGATTTAGAATAGAGTGAAACTTACTTATGTGTTGCCCCATATTGCCATCTTGAATCCAAACAGCATCTATTTTAGAGTCATTATTGCACTTCTTATTTGAGATCCAAATAACTTGTTAAATGTAGTCGAAATGGTATTTGATCTTTTTGATAAGTCGATATGATGCAACTAGCCATCAATTAACCCCAGACAAATAATTATTGTTGCTTTCCAATCTTTGATCTCTTATTTTAGTACTTCCTCTACATCTTTTGGCTTTTTCATTTTTCCTTCAAAAACATCCCAAATATCCTTGTTGATTAGTAATAACTGGGTTCTTCCTTTCCATGTATGAAATTTTTTTATTCAAAATTTTCAATGTAGTTCAATTTGTCCATTATGATCTCCCACCTCCCACAATTTAAACATTGTATATAAATGATCATGCATCGAATTATATTTTTATAAATAATATTAACCTTGATAATAAATGATTTTTTAAAAATTGCTATTTTTGACTTTCATTCACACACTAGTCTCAAAATGAACTTTAGATTGAACAATGACTCAATAACATAAATTAGATTTATAAAAAAACTAATTACAAATCAAAACAAACTAGACAATTATCTATAAAATAAATAAACCCATTCTAATCATATGAACTCTAATTTAAAAAAAAATAGAAATGTTATTCTATATAAATCTCGACTCACAATAGTAAAAGACCTTAAACAAATCTGAATGCATTAACCGCTAAACTCATTGACTCTAATAAATAAATCATAAAATCTATGTAGATAATTAACTCAACATAATGATGGCAAAAGCCTAATCCATTTGGTGGATTTTAGAGAAATTTGGATCAATGCCAAGACCATGTAGAAGCATCAAATTGCAATCTGTTCATGACGATTCTATTTCAAACTCGCCAACGAGGCTCCATTTCAAGCATGCCCTCCACCCTGTAATGCATGATGCGTACAATAAACTTTTCTAAAGTCGTTGTTGGGATGTCGTTCAACCTTGGAGTTCGTTAGAAAAACAACACAGCCGTTCTGAGATGGATCAGTCAATGTGGAGGGAATCGGATAAATATCTGATCGGAATAGCATGGGGCTGTAGCAAATGTGGACGAGCTGACAGAAAAACAGAACAACAAAAATCGAGTGAGCTGCAAGAATTAATATTTGCGAATATGGAAAGGGGCACAGATTTGGCTGGAATATATCTAGACATTGACACAGAAAATGCATAGAATTTTACTAATCAAAGATTACTGGACTCAATAACCTTTCAAGAACAAAAGCATAGATAGCACCGTAACTGTAATGCATAGAATGCGTGTTATCTCTATGCATAGTCTTAGACAAATCTATAAACTTGAGAATGGATGTAGAGTTGTAATTTATCAGTTTAATACTAAGCATACATATTAATAGAGACGTTATAAGCTCTATAACTATCTAGATATCACGTCTCTGATCAGACCATCTACATTTTTTTATAATAAAAATAAAAACACGTCTTTCCGCTCCTCAGATAACTAACAATGAATGCCCCATCCAAATCCATTTAGACTATCATGATGCACATGATCATATAGTGCTCTGATACCATATAATGGGATTTATCAAGTCCAACATAGCAGAAATTAATTCACATAGAAATCATGGCGAATACACAGAGATATTTAATTAATATATAAAATAAAATTATTTACTCTATTACAAATCTATACGGGCATTACAAATATATAAGAAAAGCATTTTTTATAAATAAGGTGATTCATATCACCATATATCTTTTACATTGCTCCTAATATGCATATACCTATAATTTCTCATAATTAAATAACAATTAATTTATTTATGCATTATTATTATAACACACAACAATAATACAAGCCACATTATATTCTAACTACTAAATATATAGTGAATTATTATTCTCATAATTGTTTACATTATAATATAAAAATTAATATGACGAATAATTATTTTTTAATATATTTTAAACAAAATTTAACATAAAATATGTAAATTTATATAAGGTCAATTATGTTAATAAGTGTTCATGTATCATAATGAGTCTTTCATTTTGTAATTGATTACGAGTTCAAATTTTAAGTTAGAATATATATGAAATCAGATTTCCCTGTTGTTGATGTATGGCATGGGCTAGTTTTTCCATGCAATAAAGCTAAATGTCTGACAACGAGGATGCATTTCCATATTTATGAGTAGGTTATAGTTACATAATGGTTAGTGGTCGATATATCCAAACAATCACATGAGTACGTTTTACCATATCGGTATATCTATTGTCTAAATATTTAAATGTTCTATTTGATGTCATTAATTTTTTATGTTATAATTTTATGTAGATATAAGCATGTAAAGATTCTTTTGATATGTTTTTAATCCAAATACTTTTTATTATTAATGACTTCTCGAAACAATGTAATATAGGATCTCGTCTCTATTAGAGAAATATTGAGAGAGAATTGATTTGTTTTATTTATTTTGTATAATGTTATGTTATTTTATATTATAAAATAATTGGCTTTTTGTAATTAATGGTTTATGGTTTTATTTAAGATTAATGTTTAAATATGTTTCGGTTTTAAAATATATTAGTGTTTTTATATTCAATGTGCATAGACAAAAGATTCAACATGTAATCAATGTCTGATAATTTAGTTTTTAACTATTGTCTATGTGTCAATGTGGCATGCATATTTTATTTATCTCGATTTTGTTTCGAATTCTAATATTTTTTTAATGAATATATATTTTCTTTTGATAATATTTTATAAAGATATGTAGAGTCATTAATTCATTATTGTCAAAGCCCAATTTTGTCATTAGAATGTAATATGTGCTATCCAAATAACACAAAAATTTAATTGTGTTATGTTTTTCATGACTTATAATAATCGGATTCTTATAAACAGAGCTTTATTAATAATTTATATCTTGTCTTAGAATTTATATAAAAATAGGTTGTGAGTTTGAAATATTCTCTTATTTTAATATCTCAATGAATATAATAATAATAATAATAATAATAATTTTATTTTTCTTTGAAATATCTATATAAGTCTCAAGGTCGTGATTTTATTTTTTACAAATCTTGAATTTATCATTTGAAAGTAATATTGTGCTTTATATAATGTGAAGAGATGGTTGCATATTTATTTGTTTAATAGTAGCATGTTGTTAGATGGCATGGAATCATTAGCTTCATGCAACCAGTGTAATTCTCATCTTAGGAGTATGTAAAAGCAGGGTGTGGGATTTAGATATCATGTTCAAAGCATATATATATATATATATATATATAGTATGGAAAGTTAACATCAAATTAGTCTTGGCATAAATTTGGAAAGAATATTTTATTTGTCTAAGTTTTTTAATTTATTTTTATACTAATTTTTTATAAAATTAGTTTTTAATATGACAAATCGACTTTGAAAATATTTATTTATTATGTTTGATACCATTAATAATTTAATGTTTTATATTTTAATATATAGGTATAAATGTTAATGTTTATTTGATAATTTATTAACCTAAATTAATATTTCTGTTATCAATATTTTAGAAAAAATAATAAATCTATTTATATAATCTTATAATACAATTATTTTTATAAAACTATAATGTTACGATTATTATTTTTTGGCCAGCAATAAAAATGACTTGACACATGCGGAATGTATGACTCTTTTTTTAATAAAGAGGATAAATGAATGTTGAAACCATGATTTAACTTCGACCAAAAAAAAATTGAACGCATAAAAATTGCATGACGGCTTCCACCCCAAATGTAATATTTCTACCTAAAATTAATATTTCTTGGATATTAATAATAAATGAAATTAGACCAAATCAAAGTCAAGATGAATTCATGTTTATTGTACTAATAATTTTTTAATTTTATGAAAAATTTATTGATTTCCAAATGTTTTTTTTTTTCAAAAAATTAAATTAAAATTATATTAGAATAAAATACATATTTAAAGTTTTCCTATAATAATTTTTTGGAATTATGAAATTGGTTTAAAATAATTTAAAAAAATAAACAAATTAAAGATGACAGAAAAATAAATTTTTATATATATTAAACGATTAAAAATAATAAACAAGCAAAAATTGATGCAAAATGGAATCTATTTATCTTTATAGTATTTTCTTAATATGCTTAAAGAATCTTTGTTAATTATTATTCCGTCCAAATTTTAGTTTTATTTTTGTTTTATAATAAATATTACCATAATATGATGTGTTATTTTTCCTCAATGGGTCCTTTACCTTTACATGAACAATTATAATAAAGTATGATATAAAAAATTGTTATTGATATCAAACACGTTTTTGGGGTTGCAAAGGAGCGTGTGAAATTCTGAGTCATAATTGAGATCCTATTCACTTTTTTACTCCTGAAATTAGACCAAGATTTTATAACGTTCAATTTTTATTTTTTTTTGTAACATATCCCAAATACTGACTCCTGTTTTGATTTTATCATTTTAGTTTTTTTATAAGACATTTTTTATTAGATAAATACTAGTTGAGAATAGTGAATATATAGTAATTTTTTATATTAAATATGCAGTTTAATTTTTGGTTTTTTTCAAATTTGAATTATTATTTTTTATTTTAATTTTATTTCAGTTCACACAGTTTCATGTTAAAATGAATACATTTTCATTATATTAGATATTATTTTTTCAAATTTTTCTGTCTGAAGTACAACCTTTTCCATTTATGATTTTAGACATTTTGGCAAATTTGATACATGTTTAAGATAATAAATTTAAAATTAAGGACATTAATACAAAGTTTAGGAAGGATGAATGACCAATTCAATATATCAGAAGATAAACTGGAACTATGTTCCCATTTGATGATGTTTAATTGCAATGGATTCACAGGTCGGTGCTCATGTGCAAGAAAAGGGAATGACTGAGCCTTGCTTCCTATAGTTTTTCAATGGTCCACATTTTCTTTTTATAACATGAAAATGACCAGGTTTTTTTACTTTGTACATTGGTACCTCTATGATGAAGTGTTAGGTATAGTTGCCCTTGATTGGTGATTTGTTCTTTATTATAAATATAATTGAAAATGTTACTACTTTTTATTAATCATTTTAATTGTGCGTAAATGTGTTATCAATATAAATGAATGATATTTGTATATATCAGAAATAGTTTATATTTAAACTTTAATAAAACCATATTTATATTTAAAATATATTTATAGAAATGAGTTTTTGGCTTTTTACAAATTATAATATTAACTTTTCAATGTTAATATAGATTTAATTTTCAATTTACATGGACTTAATGGGCCTTTTTAGGTTTCTCGATGTAGATGCCACAATATTACACTTGTAAAAATAATAATTTATTATACCACGCTTCTTATTTACAATTATATTATTTTTAGTTGTTACTTGTATACGTACAAGAAGTACTACTCTGGACTTTTCACACTCTTTAAATATAATTAAATATTTAACTATGTTTCCGAAAGCAAAAAAAAATATGGGTCATTTTGTATTTTATGTATACATATAAAATATTGGAGAATGATTATAGTGTATTTTATTAAAAAAATATAATAGTATAAGTTATTCTAATATAATTATTATAAGTTTAAAAGTTTACTTAAATAAATAAATAAACGTGGTAGTTATTTTTTGGTTTTTGATTTAATTAAAATTAAATATTTTTGAGTTTTGGGTCTATTTTCTTTTTTAGGTTGGTTTTTGTATTAGTTATTTATGACATTTTATTATTTCATTTGAGTTGCGTTCTTCTTGATATTCTATGCTCTTTTTTGGTTCTTCCGTTTTTATATTTTTTTTGGGCTTTGTCTTTGCTTTCCCAGTAAATTATTTATGTTTTATCTTTTGACATATAAAGGGAGGCACAAATCTCATATTGTGTCTGGAGCTAGCATTTGCACCAACTATTAAAGGTGGGTTTAATCTGTTATACTATTACCGATTTTATGATTAATAATTAATAAGAATTAAATAAATGTACATTGATAATCTTATATAGTTAGACTTAGGCATGTTTAAAATTCATAAAATAAAATCAAATAATATCATTTGATAATATCAATATTATTTGAAAGTATAAATAATTCTTACATATTTCCCTCAAAAATATATTTTATGTGTAATGGTTACTTATAATTAAATAATAATACATTTTACATCTCAAAAAAGTGACCAAAATATTAATATGAGAGAATGTCTAAAAAAATATTTAATTACATAACAAATATTAATTTTTATATTATATCCATTCGCCCGCACGCCCCACCCCGACACACACATATATAAAGTGTTGTTCATATTATCATGGAAAAGAACATGTATATAGGAGAAAAAACTTAAAACAACCAACAAAATTTCATTGCTTTGTAAGAATTACATTGAAGATATTTCATAATCCTTAAAAGTGTGTCTATATATATAGACACACTTCTAATCTATTTAGCATAATCTCATAAATGAACTTGCATTGAAATAAATCAATAATTATTGATATAAAATAGAGAATAAATCACAAAGGCTCCACCGTATTTTATTGAATATTTTAAAAATACGAAATTTAAATGAGCCATATTCAATTTCTGTTAAGAAACTTCTAACTACGCAGTTAGCCGTATTTGCTACATGTGTTAATAACTGATCAGCAACGTTGATATATCTAATTAAAAAAAGCATCAAAATTTTTATTTTTATTCACTGCTCTGTTACTTTTAGTGCTTTTTTTTTCACAGACTCAGTTTATCCCTTGTCTCAGTGGTGGTATAAAAAACATTTATTTGAATTCCTTTGTTATTTTTTTTAAATCAGTAATTTCGATGTTGGATTGATTTCTTTTAGGTGGGAAAATATTATTTGCATCAATTTCACTTTTATGAGAAAACTACTTGTGCATAGAGTAGATTCGTCAAATGGTATGCATGTTTAAAAATAAATGAATATGATGATTAATTTTTGTTACAGTATTTATTTTATTTTTAATTTAAATTTATAAATATTTCTTTTTTATTTTGAATTTATAAATTGTTAATTTTAATTTTTTTCTATTTTTATATTTTTAGTTTTTGATAAAAATGTAATATATATTTATTTGAAAAAATTCACTTCAAATATATAACTTATTTGTTTAAATATGTCTTTTTTTATCTACGTTTTAATTATTATGATTGTGTTTTGCAAATCAAAACCTTAAAAGTAGCAATCTAAATTTGTATTTTTTTTAAAGGTATTATCAGTCTCAAGAAATGAAAAGTCATCTTTATATCTAAGCACATGAACCTTTGTTAAAATAAAACACATACATCCAAAAAAAAGATAGCAGATATTGCTAAAACTACATATTTTTTAATTATTTAATAAGGAGATCATGCTTTTAAAATTATATATTTAATTGTGTTGGTTCTAAAAATATTTGATTCAACTTGTTAAATATGTAAAATTGATTAAGTTTTGAAGGAATATATATTATATAATTTATTTATTTCATAAATCAAATAATTTATTTGTATAGTGATAATATTTATTGAAACTTATTTTTGGTGATGATAGTTTAGTGATGAGTGATTTGAATGTTAAAAGTGGGAGGTCTCAAGATTCATTTCATAGGATTAATGCTCTTTAACATCATTCACCTACTAAGTTATGATTAATTGTTCATAAAATGTATCTAATATAATAGATTATTGTTTCGATGTTTAATACGATAACATAAGTCCGCAACACATGGTTAAAATACTATGAAATGCTTATTTGTACATACTAGTTATAAAAATGTATGCACTAAAAATTCAAGCCAATAAAATATGGATAAATTGGTTAAGTGGCTTGATTGTTTAAATCTCCACCCAAAGTTAAATCTCTATAAATGTATATAAAACTAATTGTAATTATTGATTATATTCTCAAAATCATTAATAACCATTTGATATTATCAAATTAACTAATAATATATAATATATAAGTGATATTGCATAAGGCTCTGTGCCACCAATTATGTCTCACAGCTCCTATAAAAAACCATAATCTATTAAAAAAAAAAGTATGCCTATTAAAATTTTAATATTATAATTTATATATAATAAGTAATCAACTTAAGATATA
Organism: Torreya grandis; assembly: GCA_037957365.1. Taxonomy (NCBI): domain Eukaryota; kingdom Viridiplantae; phylum Streptophyta; class Pinopsida; order Cupressales; family Taxaceae; genus Torreya; species Torreya grandis. Next base: position 83,861 of record JARHVA010007528.1, on the reverse strand, counting down.
ATATTTATATTCATAATATTTTGATGTAATGAATTTAAACTTATTCATTATAAGTAAAATAAATTATTTAATAAAAAAATTTAACTTTTGTCTATAAAAATATTTAATTGATGTAATTTTCACTTATTTGTCAAAAGAGGCAATAGCTTTCATGTCATCTGTAATTGATATAGATGAATGATAATAATCGTAGTTGTTTAAGAATTTATTTTTAATGTTTTTGCTTTAAAAAAATAGTTTTTTTTTGGTATCTATAGGTATATGAGATTTTAAAGTGGGTGGTACACTTTATATAATTTATATTGAACGATTGGATTTATTGGTGTTATAAGGTTTTAATTCAAATATTTCTATCACAGAATTTTCCTTATAATTACTAATGGTTATTTTATTTAAATTACAATGTATTATTATACAGTTTAATTATAATTAACATGAGATTCCTACGTATTATATATGATCCAATTAATTTTAAATATATGGTCATGTTAAATACAATAATAATATATTAATATATTTGTTCAAGTATATAATTGATCTAAAAATAATAATATTATATTGTGTGTTTTATTTATCTATTATACATTATATATTTGATTTATTTATAGGTTTATAATGTTATTAAAAATATATTCAATCCATTAAATATGATTAGTACATAATAATTTTTTGGTCACTTAATTTTAAAAATTATTCAATAATAAAATTATTTATGAATTAATTTTATAAATATATTATGTGAATTGTATTTATATATAAATTTTATTTTTTATATTCATATTGATTCATTTAAAAGCATTGATATTGGAAAGATAAATGTTGATCTCTAAGTGATGGTTACATTTTTTATTAATAAGGGTGAACGATTTTCCGCCAAATATATGATGCAAAAAAAAATAGGCCAACCTTTCAGAGACTATAACTTTTGACTTGTTATTTCATTTGAGCTTTGTCTAGGAAGGTTTTTGATATTTTTTAGAGGCTATATGTGATCATCTGAGCATCTCAAATTATGATTTAATTATTTTTTTAGGTTTTTATATTATTTAAAATTTTATATTTTTAAAACTAGACATAAAATTCAATTGAATTTCATCCCATGGTCTGACTTAGGTGTTTAAGATATTTCAAGAGATTTTTAGAATATTTCAGGAGTTTTAAAAATAGGCATTTTTTTAGATTTTATTTTTTTCTAAATTTTGCATATAAACTATAATTTCTAAGTTGAGGCTAATTTAATCATGGTTTGAATTTGTAATTATTTCAAGTCATTTAATATGAATCAATACAGGTTATTTTCATAATCATATCTTATTGGTAACTTTCTCTATCTTGTTATTTTTTAGGTTTATTATCTGGTATCAGAGCATGTTTGAATCTTAGAGAAGAGAAAAATGATGAGAAGATGAGAAGGTATGACACATATGAACCAAACTATTCAAGAGATGTAGAGGCAAGTTCAACAATTAACAGAGTTTATCACTAATCAAGCAAGGAGACAAGGTAGTGATAAACAAGACACAGATTGTGATTAAAAAATTTACAAGAAAAAGAACAATGAGAGCATCCACCATCAAAAGAAGAGAGAATGGTTCAGGATTTAAAATGAAGAAATGAAGGACATAAGGGTTATGTTCCAAATTATGGAGGCAATTTAAAACTAGAAGAGTTGATAGATTAGATGAAGATCATGGAGAAGTTCTTTGAGTAGAAGACTTTAAGAGAGTAAAAGAAGGTAAAGTTTGTATACACAAAATTGAAAGGTCATGCAATGATTTGGTGGGATCACCTATAGAAAGAGAGAAAGAGAAAAGGTAAAGAGAAGATTAATCAATGAAAAAAGATAGAGAAAAAGCTGAGTGAGAAATTTCTTCCTATGGATTCTGTACAAACCTTATACAAAAGATTTCAAAATTTGAGGCAAAAAGATCGCAATATACAAGAGTATACAAATGAATTTTATAATCTTTCGATATGAGTGGAGCATGATGAAATAAAAGAGTAAATGGTTTCTAGGTATGTTAATGAAGACATAGAAATGGTGTCAATACCAAAAAAAGCAACAAGAGTATTGAAAGAATATGTAGAAGTTATTCCTAATGAGTTACCAGCTAGTTTGCTATTAAAGAGAGATATTTAAAATCACATTGATTTGATTCTAGAAACAGGTCTACCTAATCAAGTACCTTATAGGATGAGTCCAATAAAATGTGCAAAATTAAATATATAGGTTACTAAATTGCTAAGGAAGAAGATGATAAGGGAGTGTATGATTCCATGTGTAATGTCAGCTTTGCTAAGTCCAAATAAAGATGAAGGATGTAGAATGTGTGTGGATAGTAGATAAATTTATAAAATTACAATAAAGTATATGTTTTCTATATTTCATTTATATGATATGATGGATGTGCTTTCAGGAGCAAAATATTTGACCATGATTGATTTAAGGAGTTGTTATTATCATGTTCAAATTGATGAACGAGATGAGTGGAAAATTACATTCAAGATTAAGGATGGCTTATATGAATGGATAGTGATGCCATTCGGATTATTTAATGCACCTAGCACATTTATAAGGATGATGAATACAATGCTACAAAAATATATTAGTACATTTTTTTTCATGATATTTTGATATTCAGTAAGACTAAGGAAGAACAATTACAGCATATGAGAATGGTAATGGATTTTTTTAGAAAGAAGAAGTATGAAAATTTGTAGAAGAGTAGGTTTATACAAAACCATTTGGTATTTTTGGGATTTTTAATTTCAACAAATGGTGTAAAAATGGATAAAGAAAAGATAAAGGAAATTGTTGAGTGGCCTATTTCAAGAAGTGTTATAGAGGTAATAAATTTCCATGGTTTAACAACTTTTTAAAGAAAATTTATTAAAAATTGTAGTAGTATTGTGGCACTAATAATAGATTACATGAGAGAGAAAGAATTTTCATGGACTAGAGCAGCCACAGATAGCTTTTAATTTTTTAAAAAGAAGATTAAAGAAAGATCAATTTTAGCATTACCAGATTATAGGAAAGTGTTTGAGGTTGATTGTGATGCTTCATTTGTGGGAATTGGTGTTGTGCTGAATCAAGAAAGAAATACAATAACATATTTTAATGATAAATTGAATGAGCTGAGAATAAAGTATTCTACCTATGATGTTGAACTTTATACAATTATACAAGCATTAAGACATTGGAGGCATTATCTAGTGCCTAAAGAGTTTATACTATTTATAGATCATAAGGCTTTGAAGTATGTGAATATACAAAATAAGTTGAATAGTAGGCATTGAAAGTGGGTTTCTTTCTTCAAGAGGTATACTTTTATGTTTAAACATAAATTAGTAAAATATATTCAGGTAGTCGAAGCATTGAGCAGGAGGGTAGTGTCATTAACTACTATGGTGAGTGAAGTAGATAGATTTGGAGCTATTAAATAATAATATGATATTGATCCACATTTTAGAAAGGTAGTTGAGAAGTGTAGGAATTCATTTATAGGTGGGACAAATGATATTCATGGTGAGTATTTTATACAAAAAGGTTATCTCTTCAAAGGGAAATAAGTATGCATTCTAATTGGGTATTTAAGAGACAATATAATATGAGAATTACAAAGTGGTGGTTTGGGTAGATATTTTAGTTAGACGAAGATAACCTTGGTGGAGGAAAAATGTTTTTAGCCAAAGATGAAGCGAGATGTCACAAGGTAGGTTTCAAGTTGCAAAATATGTTAGGTGGCTAAAAGACATACATAAAATAATGGACTTTACATACAATTATTGGTTCTAAGAAGGCCATGGACATATTTGAGTATAGATTTTGTGTTGGGATTGCCAAACACACAGAGAGGTAATGATTCAATTTTTATTATTACAGATAGATATTTTTAAATGGTTCATTTCATTACATGTAGGGAAACCAATTATGCCACTAGAATTGTAGAATTATTTGTGGATATTGTGAGATTATATGGTGATCTAAAAATTATTACTTTGGATAGGAACACAAAAATTCTAAGTCATTTTTGGAGGACTTTCTACAATAAGGTGGGTATTAAGCTACAATTTATTAGTGCATATCAACCAAAAACAAATAGACAAACAAAAGTTATGAATAGGAGATTGGAAATTTTATTTAGATGCGTAATGCGAGAGAAGCCAAAGTAATGGGACTTGGCTTTACCAAAAGTTGAGTTTGCACATAATAATTCAGTGAATATATCAATAGGAAATTCACATTTTCAAATTATTTATGGGAGAAATCCTATGGGTATTTTGTATTTGGTACAATTTCTAGTTGAAAATTAAATTAGTGATGATGTAGAAGCATTTGTAGAGCATATGTAGCAGTTGGGAGTAAGAAAAAAAAATTAGGAAAGAAATGAGAAATATAAAGTAGTAGTAGATGTCAGAAAAATATCTAAGGTATTTAAAGAAGGGGAGTTAGTAATGGTTTATTTGAGGAAATACATATTTCCAAAGGAACATACAATAAGTTTAATGACAAGAAAATTAGACTATGCCAAATTGTGAAGAAAATCAATTATAATGCATATGAGGTAGTTTACCAAAATTTTTTGATATATTTATAGTATTTAATGTTTCATATTTATATGAATTCTATGGAGAAGATGGTGAAGATCATGAAGATGAAGAAGTAAATTTGGAGCCTCAGGGTCCAAAGAAGAAGAAAGAAAAAATAATGCAGGTTTTGGATATGAAGACAATAAGCACAAGGCAAGGGAATTATAATAGGTATTTGATGTAGTGGGAAGGATTGAAGTAAGAAGACAACACTTATATTATAGAATGGGATATGAATAATATTGATAAGGAAAAATGGTAGTAGTACAATCAGATCATCTCACAAAAGCTTACTTGTTTTCAACCATAGGAGAATGATGCAAAAAAATAGGCTAACCTTTTAGAGGCAAGAACTTTTTACCCATAACTCCATTTGAGATCTTCCACACAGCAAACCGATCATGTCATAATATTTTTTTCTATGTTTAGGACATTTTCCTACCTACTAATGTTTTTAATATTTTTTCAAGGCCATCCCTAATCATTAGAATGTCTAAAATTGTAATTTAATTTTTCTTAAGTTTTTTCTATTTTTATAAATTGTATAATTTTAGAATAGGACATCAAATTAATTTGAATTTAATGTCATAGTATAATTATAGTGTTTAGGATATTTCAATATATTTTTGTTATATTTTGAGAGTTTTAAAAATAGACATTTTATTTTAGATTTTAGTTTTTTTAAAAATTTTACATGTAAACTCTAATTTATTAGTTGAGGCTTATGTTTAACAACAAATGAACTTAATTATTTTACTCATGCCAATGGAGCAACATATATACAATATAGTTAATTAGAAATAACTACCCAATTAGTTCAAAATGAGGAATCTAAAAAATTCTGCCAGCTATAATGGTATTATCTAATACTGATAAATAATGTAATATTTATCATTATATATATGCTATTATTCCCCCCTTATTACATTATTTTTACAAACATCATATTATTGATAGTTGACCCTCCCTTATTTAAACCATAGTAAAAAGATTTTACACTCTCCGTGTAGTTGGCCCACTTTCAGAGGTGGCATGTCATATTTGTGGCTTCATGATCTTGGTGGCACCTTGGTTTTTCCTTGCAATATTACCACAAAATTGGAAGTGACAGGAGTACATATCTATGTTTTATACACTTTAGTGGTTTCTCATATTTCCACAAACCCTTTACCAAGAACCAAGCACAACTTTAGTGCTTTTGCTTCCCAAAATGTTCTTTATTAGGAGGTACCAAATTTGAAAATAATTCTTGAAAACCACACTACATAATAAAAACACACACAAAATAAAACATACTAAAAAATGTCATCATATCAATGATGCGACCCCATCATAAGTAACTCATGAGAGGATGGTAATTCTCCTCCAGCTTCTGTATATCCTCCAACCTCTAGTAAGGTGCTACTTCACTCAGTTGATGAAGATTTAATGTTTATATACATGTTTTTCTTTAACCAAAAACTCTCCCATCGACACATATGACTCAGAATGTCAGGTTTGCCTGATAATACATCCATACAAGAGAATTTTAATTTTGACAACAGAGATAATGAATCCAAAACAAAAAACACATATTGACACTTTTTAACTTTTGGAATATTTTATAAAACACTAAATCTAAACTCAAACTTTAAACCTAATAATAAAGGCAATTGGCTAAACTTAATAATAAAACTAACTCTTAGAAATAGACAAGTTTAGTCTAAATTACTTTTTGGACATAAAAACATACTTATATTTTAATAACATCTAATGACTTAATGAATACAACTTTGACTAAACTTTTTATATTCATAACTATAATATGACTCATAAATACTTAATACTAATCTAAATAAATCTAGAAGTGACTTATTCAAACCTAAGTGACATGATGCTAAGAAAGACTTATAGTATGTTACTATACTAAATTCTAAAGACACACCTAAATAATAATGACTCAATTATGTTGAAATGATTTTTCTAGGTTTGACCCAAGTTCCTTGACATGCGTTGCCACCATGAGTTAGAAGGGGCTTCTGGTCACCTCACCTTCATGGAAAAATACATAATGTTTTTGGCACCTCCAACAGTGGTCATGAGCACAATCTGATAATGCTAAGATTCAAATAATGTCAAATGAATTCCACTTACATGTAATGAACATGAATAATACCACTTGAATGTGGTTGCAAAGGTATGATCTAAACTTCAATCAGAAATGATGCCAATATGCATGGTAGGATCAAAAATTAATTATGTGTGCATTGACTAGAGGTAACTATTGATTGGCAAAGAATGATGTTGCAGGTAAAATAAATATGCATGAGTAATCTATATTCAAATGGCTTCCTTTGAGACACAACAGAGATGGAGAAATAATTTAAAGAGTAGTCTACCAAGTCTATAGGTCTTCAACTTAATATACTAGTTCTATGAATTACTTTAAGCGGGTCTATAACTTAACCAAGATCAATTTATTATAATATAAAATCTCTCATTCACTAGGGAAACAAAACACAACACTGACCCTTGGAATTCCTCACAAACCCATTTGGCTCTGATACTAGATTATCTGAAAAAAATGAACTTAATTATTTTATTTATGCCAATGGAGAAACATATATAAAATATAGTTAACCAAAAATAGATAATCAATTACCACTAAAGGAGGAATCTGCAAAACTCTGCCAACTACAATGGTATTATCTAATACTAATAAATAATGTAATATTTATCATTATATCTATGTGATTAGCTTATTTAATCATTGTTTGGGTTTATAATTATTTCAAGTCAGTCAATACGAATCAATACAAGTTATTATTTAGAATCTTGGTCTATTGGTAATTTTATTTGTCTAGTTTTTGAGTTCATTAATATATGACACAAAAGTGAGGGTATTTACAGGTCCCACAACCAAAAATAATGGAGAAAAAATATATTCCAGGAAAGGAATGTGATGAACACCTCTCTCACTATCAAACATAAAATAAAATAAAGAAACTAGAATAACCAATCAAAACAACTATAAGTGGGTTTAATAGGAACCCAACAATATGAAACACAACAAACAGGGCATGCAATCCCCTATAGTGAAATAATAATAGAATTACAATAATAAATTAACTAAAACATAACAAGAAACCACAAAATAACAAGAATCAAGTTGTCTAAAGCATAAAAAGACAATAAAATCCAATACGGGCAAGAAAACTATTATTCTAAATTCATCTAGAACTCGGTGTCATTATAATAAGATATATTTCTATATAAAATATTTGTTGTTTCTTCCATCATTATTCTTATGCATGATATTCCAACTATTCTTTCCATCTAATTTATAATATGGTGAGAAAAGAAAGGAAATTTCAATTTGACTATCCTTCTTGAAGCTACTTTTCAAATAATATTTAGAGTGTGAGCATGTAGATTTTGAATGGGAGCATAGGGTAATGACCTATTATATTGATATAACATGAATATTTTCCATTTCTAAATCATCTTCATGAGATTCTTCATTTACCATTTATAGATTAATTGACAATGATTCTTTCCACCAAGAGACATCATTCTTACCTTTTAAGTTGATGTAATGGCATCAAAAAAGTAGGCCCTTATAGTCAAACTATTGGGTTCAAGAATAGTCAATGGCATTCAACTCTATTTTATCATGTAGTTCTTTGGAAGACACATTATCCACTAAGATTATAGCAAAGTAGTATGAGTAAACTGGGAAGAGATAGGGTCAATTATTTGAATGTCAACTAAGGTATTCCCTATGGTTTTAAGATAGTTGTTTGACCAAAACTAAAGTGGGAGTTGAGGTAAAGGAGTCATATATTATTTGTTCAAATAATGTATTGGAAATATTTTTATAAACTAATATAGATATGTCCTATATTTTAATAATAAGGGACATGAAATTTTATATAAGTTATTTCCTTTTTGACATTTTACATTTTTAAAAAATAATTTTGCATCATAAATTCAGTTTTGTTATTGCATCTAGTCAACTTCAATAATGATCTATTGTGTAGGTGATCAAATTATAATGTAAAATAGTTGAATAAAATATGTAGGTTTATTTTTGTTTTCACCTTTTGAATGCATTTAAATTTGATCCATTTTTTTTCCTAAAACTATAATTTTTTGAAAAACAGGGTCATTATCAAAGCTAGGTGAAGGTGGAAATACTTTCATAAACCTAATTTTCAGCATAAGTTACTACTAATCACTAAATGTCAATATTGACATCTAGTACTGACCAAAATATGAATCAACCAATCTTACATAAACATAAACATAAACATAGTTACCAAAATATAGTAGTCAAATTCCTTCTTCAATTTGCTTACTATTATTAAATCGTAATCATAGTCAACCAGTCAACTAGAAAATCGAAGTATGTAAACTTTTTTTGTACATAATATATTTAAAATATTTTAATTCTAAAATTATTTAAATATTTTACACTTAAATGTATGTTTCGATGCCTTATTTAGTAATATGAACTCAGATACTACATTTCACTAGGATTTATAAAATAAAATAAGGTAAAAAATCTTATGTAAATTTATATTGATCATAATTTGTCAGTCCTCAGGTATCCTTTATGGTTTAATCATTATAAGGCTTAAAATTTCAGCCTTATAGTTTTTACACCTCATTTTTAATTATTATCGAATAATACACACCACCCATGTCTATAATAAATGAAAAATATATCTATTTGTTAATCAAATTCATCAAGGTAATCATGTCCTATTATTCCAATTTGCTATATTAAATTTTGATCAATCGTATAATTAAATTTATGTAGTCTAACAAAACTATTAAAGCTAAAATTAACAATGAATTATCCAAAGGTTTCCTAACATCATATTATTGAAACATGTAATTTAATCTACCTATTGTTATCATCATATGGAGGGATTGTATGTCTTAATTTGGTCCTCCTAATCTATTTATAGATTATAAAATAGATATTACACATCATATTTATGGATTAATCATGAATGTTAAGACCTCCAATACTCACGAAATAGCTAAAAAATAGAAACTTGATGTCATGGATGACAAAAAATTCATTGAATATATTAGCTTGAATCCACATCAACATCATGTAATATTATATATCACAATAGATGAATATAATAATTTAGTTCATGCTACATTATATATAGGGAATATTACTACCCCTTATATGATATAAAATTGTTATTTTGAGCTAGTAGTTATACTTTACTTGTTTATAAATATAATAATTATGTTTTCATTACATATACACCTCTAGTTATATATATATGACATCTAACCAAGGTTTTTAGTTAAGAAAACACTTCTATAAAAAATTAATCCAAATCCCTACATTTGGAACCTTTCCTCTCCTATGATGACCATTAGTTGTACATCACCAACCTTTCCTTCTACACATTCCATTGATGATACTAGTACTTATCTACATGCTAAGGTGTTTCAATTATAGAAATGTACCTCTAGGTCTAGATACTACAATATGATTCTATATGACATACTAATATTTTACATGTGATAAACTATAATAGTCTCTCAACCCTTTAGTTCATGACCTTTTCGATTTTGAAAGGCTCGTGATTATAATTTCATTATGCCTTATTGATTATCATATATTCTGACCCTATCAATTTACTAACATGAAACACATGTAGCCTATACCATCGATAAAAGTTGATTTCTATCATTCATAAATAATTAAAAATTAATTGTAGTGAAATTTGAACCAAATTTCACTACACCATTTTACTATTCTCCTTTCATTTTTCTATTTTTATTATTGTTCATATTATTTCATTAGAACCCATAGCCCAATGGAAAATGCAATGAACTTTAGTAACAAACATGTAACATATCACAAATTTGATGTGGTGTGCTCCATAGGAAATTAATTGACTTAATTAAGTTATTAATTATTTTATGACTATAAATTTTGATCATTTGATAAATTAACTCTTTATAGTTCTATGAATATTTTTGTAAAGTGTAAATTGAAAAGTTCATTTGAATATTGTAAATTAATTGACTTAATTAAGTTATTAATTATTTTATGATTAATTAGATTAATTAAAGTTATTAGGTGACTATAAATTTTGATCATTTGATAAATTAACTCTTTATAGTTCTATTAATATTTTTGTAAAATAAAATAGAGAGGCAAATGAATGTATTTTCATATTCGAAAGGGAAAATATTCTGAAAAAGGGGAAAATATGGATGTTGTATTAGTTCTTTTCTTTCACAAGCTCTAGGAGTAAGCTAGTTACAACCTTATGTGGAACCATGTTATATACAGATTGGAACAATAAAATGCAAGAAAAAGGGTTAGTTTATTTTGGGGTATTTGCAGATATTAATGTTATTTGTTTATGAGTTTGAATTTATATTTCTAAATTAAAACTCAATTTAAATTTTAATTAATTTGATTATATGCAACATCTGGTATTTCAAAATGTCTTGTTGAAAAATCTTGTATAAATTTTGTTGATGTCCAAAAGTTTCGTGTTTGATCTCATCAAAACCTTGTACCAAGTCTGTGTAATCATGATTATGAGGAGACTTTGTGATTCCATAAATTCCTTTTATTCCCCATACCCTTTCTACTTCTAAGTTCATTATTTTGCGAGTGTATGGATTTCCATTTCTTCTACTTATTCGTGATCTATCCTTTTAGTTCTTTACTTTCATCTCACTATGGGTTTCTCCCATTCTCTTGCTTAGTTTTTGTTTTATTTCCTTTCATGTGTTTAGGTTAAAATTACATGAAAAACTCTAAATTATTCATATCATATGAGGTAGCTACCCCTCTCAATTGCATAGGAGAATCATCATTATCTGAAGTGGTATATCTAACTGTTAGCCCATTGAGGCCTCTTCTCATTGGGTGAGTCATAAACCAAGAATTACAAAATGTACCCAAATTTCCACCAACAATTCTTGGTTAATCCATTGGGGATCAAAAATTTGAATTTTGATTCCTAAAATTTGAAGGAAATATGTACCTTGAAAGAGAATATTAGTGTCTCTATTGAAAATATGCCTAGAAATCAGGGAATAAATCCCATGCTTCTATTTTTTATTTTCCTAAGGTTGCCCATGGTCTAATTTTTGTTATAGTCACTAAAATACATGAGATGAAAAATGAGAATCCATTATTTTAAAACATTCAAAGAAAAATAGATAAAAATATAAAATAAATAAGTTTGTCAAAAGTTCCTAGATTAGGGGCTTATTAGGTTTATAAAAAACATGGTAAGACAAACAATGTCTTTTGATTCATAATATGTCTTTCAAAGAGAATTTGATTTCAGATGTTTTTATTATTATTGGTAAAAATAAGGGTTTTTTTTAATAGTGGCCCAAAACTATACAGTAATCCACTAAAAGAGGACTAGAAACTTAGATTTTAAACAAGAACACAATAATCCTAAATAAGAATCTAAAACTAATGCCTAGAATCTTGAATATTTAAGATGATAACACTACTAAGAAAACAACAACAATATGCAACAAAACCCTTCTAAAAATTATGTTTTTGATATCTAAGTGTCATATTAAGAGGTAGAACCTTATCCTTATATTTTTTAACTTTTTCTGAGCCCACCACCTTCTGATTAAATCCTAATTTAGAGTCATGCTAAATGGGAATGGATACTACCAAATCATAAATTAGATCAAATTTATCTATTGATTTTTCCTCTTCAAAATTATAAGTTTGGATAGTTTTTCATAGAGTTATAACCAACTGATCCACCCTTAAAATAAGTTGGGTTTCAAAAACCACTTTTATAATTGAATTTATCATGAAATTTTTTGAATGAACCAAGGATCTAGATTTATTCTCTATTGAGTTGCCAACCACCTCATTTTCTTCCTCTTCATTCAATTTGGATATGTTTTCTTTCTTATTTGAGGCATTTTATTCAATGACCTTATTGTATTTGACTTGTACTATCAATATATCACCATGAACATGAGATTATTTTTCTTGAAATCCTACTATAGAGATCTTAAAGTTAAAAGGAAATAAAATTGCCCATTCTAAATCTCAATCTAAGTAGAAGGATGCATGAAAATTGATAATTTACCCACCTTTCAAGATCATGATATAAATAAAAAGTTTATTTGATTCATATGGGTTAAGATAAAATGTGGATTAATGCTAAACATGATCATTTGATAGGTTTAATAGAGCAAACGAGAAGTAATTTTCAAGAGAATTTTGGCCATTTAGAATACTAAAAAAAATTAAGTTCAAACTCACATTTGAAGGCACCTATGGGAGATTCAATTTATCCACTCATGGTTGACGTATAATAAGAGAAAATAAGAGGTGAATATGTTGGTCATATGTCCCATATTTTTTATGTTTTATATTTCAAGTTAAATCAAATTCTTCTCATTCATGATTAAAAAGAAAATGATATGTACTTTCTAGTTCTGCATGACCAATTATTTGAACGGGTATTTATATTTCCTCCCTTAACTCATATATTTCCGATGGATAAATTTAAAATATGTTGATCTCATTAATTTTGTATTTATTCAAGATATCCTCAATTTTCCATTATTTTTCTCACAAAGGATAATACTTTTCCAAACTACGTAAATGGACTTGTTTAGCCTTGTTTTATTTTCCATTCTTTTGTAATTATTTTTCCTTTTTGCATAATTTTGGCTTATGTTGTTTTCCCTTTCATTTTTGTGTTATGTGTATGTCTATGTTCAGTAAATCCCAATTCATAGGTTGTCATGTTTTTCCCTTCTCCCCATGTTGGTATCTTGATCCCATATGATGTTTGGTTGCATGTGTTCTTACGAATATTTTTTTTTCATAACTAAATGGACTGTAGTTTGTAGTTGGATACTTAAGTATGAAATTATTGGCTAATACAAAGAACTAGTATTAATGATCCCTATTACATCAACTCAATCTCATTTCAATCATGATATAATTAAAACATTAGGGAAGAAGTAGGTTAGTATCATGATTATCAATTTTAATTGTCATTAAATACAACTATTCCTATATCAATGCATTCAGAAAGTGAGAACATTTCATCAGACACCTCTAAGAACTTTGGTTGTAGTGATGGGGTTACAATGGATAGTAGTTTTATCATTTGTAAATATTTTTTATTCTAGTAAATATGAAACATATGGAGTTATAGATCAATACATTGGTACTAAAGGCCAACTATGACATACTTCAACACTTTTTAGCACATTTAATTATCTATTAATGATAGATTGTGAATGTTATTTGAGATGTGATGTTGTGGAGGTACATATTGCTCAAAAGTTGAAGTTAGTAAAATTTTAGATGATTTGAGATATCTATGGATGAAATTCTTTTTACAATCCTCATGAAAATAAAGAAGGCTTGGTGATGTTTTAAAGGAAACATTTTACATAACAACCTAGAGTGTGAGGTGGATTTTAATTAAGGTGGTAAAGTATATTGTGTGACCTCACAAGGGGAAACATGAAAAAACTAAAAAAACCAATCCAAAAAATTTATAAATCATAGGTTTCTAAACATTCAAAGACCACTTATTTGGCCAAAAAAATTATTGATAGTGCAAGAAATAAGAGCTTTAACGAACATATTAAGCTCCTCTAGATCCTCAAGGGACATGCAATTTCTAGAATAATTACTAGATTCTAAGGTATAATGGATAGGCAATGATGTAAATTTAATTTCCTGATGATGGTTTAGTTTAGAGGGTACTAGGAAAATGAAGGTCTATGAGTTTTAGGAAGGTTAGACCTGATTTTTTACCAATATTATAATTTCATCTCAAAATAATCAAATCAGCACCCTCATAGGCAATATGAATCAAATATGAAAACTTTTTTAATGATAGTTAAGGATAATAATGGTGGTGTATCTTCTATAGGTAATTCAAGTGATAAATGTTAGTATACAAATGAACATGGAGTGATAAAAATGGGTCACCTTAAAAAATAATTATACTATAACATGCCTTCTCCCCTATTTCTAAGTTGACTGCATACAAATACCTAAGAATATACCTTTTTCAAAATTGAGTTGAAATAATGGGTTGGTAGGTGTAGAATGCATTGAATTTATTCCTAACATTTATTCAATCCTATAGGATTTATATGTTGAAGGATTTGAGAATTATTTTTAAGATGCATTGATGCATAAAAATTGGTGTGGAGTAAAGAGGTGATCGAAAGATTCACAGAGATCATGTAGAAACACCAAATCTGGAATAAAAATTGTCTTTAAAAGTTTATTTACAATATATTATGTCTCCTTTTCAGAATGATGAGACATGAATTGAATTTCATTAATAATTATATCCTATCGAGACATGTTCATCCAACTTGGTGACATCTAACTCAATCATTTACTCAACATTGGTCAAACCTTCATTTTTTAAATTGGCTCAGATCTAATGAGTTTGAAAAGAAACTAGTTTTCATATTGAGATAGATAGTCAACTCATATATAAATTAATTTTCATTCTCTTCCTAACTTGGTTAGCTTGACATGGTTTAAAGACAGATGGATTTTGATCAAAACTACTTAATATCTTATTTTAACTCAACTTCTAGTCTATGTTTGGTGGAAATTGTGACTCAATCAAACATAGTAAGGAATTAATTAGTCTACATAAACAAAAGTGGTCAACATCTCATGGGACAAATAGTTTTCAATAGTAAAAATAAGAATGAGAACCCTCTATGCCATTTACAGATAGGATTTTTTTTTTAAAAATTAACTATACCTCGATGCTACGATCCATAACGTTAACAATTAATTATTAAAATGACATGAAATGACATCCATTGGAAACACTAGTCATGTATTCCACTACTTCATCAACAAACGAACATGCCCCAAACTTACTTTGAAAGTTATTGTGAATTTCTTGTAATGCATGCTGGCTGCAAAAACAACATTGGTACTTATCCTTAGTTTTATCTGACTATATACCAGTCATGAACCTAAAATAAATAAGGAATCCAATGTGATAGCATGCCAACATATCATCTGAGTAGTGCCCTTACATGTTCACCTAAATCATTTAGATAATATGGTTTCCTATCGATTCTATTTCACAATGGTGGATAAAATTAATTTTGTGTCTACAATTAGGCACTTGGGTTAGTTACATTTAGATATCATTATGACAAAAATCATATTATGGTTAACAATGTTATTCACTCCATGTATTACTCCTACTTTTATTTATCACCCTAGCAACATATTGGCACATATTTTAGAATTTGAAGAAAATAATAGTGAATCCATTAATTTCATTTGAACACTATAGCCACTCCTACATCATATCTTACTATTGAACAATGGAATATTAAAAATATAATTTATTACCATGTTGTCTCTAGTATTCTCTATCTCCATCTCTTTTATAAACAAAACTAATATGTATTTATGCATGACCCAACCCTTCTATTTAGGTTACATCATTAATAAAATTGTGATGTTTGGCTAACTATTTTTTTTTTTAAAATTCTTAGTAAACCATTAAAATAAAATCCTTTTGAAGCAGCTCTAAGGCCCCTATATATTATCTCCATGATATATATCCATTCTCTTGATCCTATTATTTCATAAATTGCTAATAGATTCGTACTTGACAATCTCCTTTGATGCTTCCATGAACTGCTTGATAACCATCTCTACTTCTTGTATCCTTATCCAAGTATTTCACTTTTGTTCAATTCTTGCATGTTTTGTTTCACTTTTTATTTGTATAATTATCTTTCACAACTTGATCTTCCATGCCAATGTCCTGTAGACCTTTCTCTTCCATGCCCTTTTTTCCATGACTTTTTCTTAAGCGTGAAGGTGATATGTGCCAATGTCATCCACACCCTTATCATGCCCTTTCTCTTTTACACCATGGCTCCAAAAACCTTAGATTCTATAAATATCAAATTTGGGGTCTAATCTTGTTTTTGCTTATTTTCTATATCCTTATCTCCTGCAACTTACTTTTCCATGTTCATGTCCTCAAAACCTTTATGTTCCATGATTTTCTCTTCCATGATAAGATCCTACATGACTTTCTCTTCTAAGTCAAGGTCCTCCGCACCATTCTCATGCCCTTGCTCTTACATGCTATGATTCCAAAATTCTTAGAATTTATAAATATAATATTTGGCATCTAACAAGAACAACAAGAATTGAGTGATGCTTGAGGTTGTAAATTAGAATCTATAGGATTTTAAATATATGATTTTTTTAATTCCCATGCCATATTTGACATTACAAAAACATTCATTAATCGTAATTATGTCTTAACAGAAGAATTGGTTCATTTTTCATTTGAAGCAAAAAATATTCATCCAATAAAACCATATTTTTCACTAAAAATAATTTAACATAAAGCTAAAATGTACCATCCTAAAATAATGGATAAAATGTGGCTAAAATGAAGCATCTTTGTGAAATCCAAAGCCAAAATAATGTGCTTTTAGTCTCAGATATCAGATCGAAGGTAAAACAAATATACTATCAATGTTGGATATGAAATTCAAGTTCAAAAGAAAATGATTTTAGTGTTGTAAATTATGTCCAATGTTGCAAACAAGTTATTTTGGCATCAGGGGTTACATTCAACGTCTAGAGAAATTTATTTTTATAACACATCTAGATAGAAGGTCGAAAGGGGGCACTTTTGGTGTCAAATGTTGAAAATTTAAACTAAATTATATGAATCACTTTTTAAACAAATTCTTGAAATAAAAAGTGAGTTCGTAAATATGTTTTAACAAAATTTAAATTATTAGAAGAATTAACTTTTATTTAATTAAATTGAATGAAATATAGGACAGTGCTACAAATCAATTGGTGACAAATAGAATGAAATTAAAAAATTGAATTCAACAAAATGCAATTGAATGGAAAAATACTAACTATGAACGAGAGGAAAACATAGCTATTTATTGGATGAGATCTGACTGTGTGAACCGATAGGTGACTGAAACATATAAACATTAACAAACCTTTCAAGTGACCAGAGACTAAAATCGAAAATTATGAAGGAGAAAATAGATCAAATTATGAAATGATGGACTGCCACTATGGTATAGCTGGTCGATATTATTCTTTTCTGAAACTCAATAACTAGTGTCATGACCATATGTGATAGCTTGAATGGATTTGATTCCTCTCTTAGATGTAAAACAAATTCCCCATAATATATGTGATCTCGGGTCTTAACATCATTTGAACTTGAGAAGATGTTCACAGTTCACTTCATTTCCAAAAGGTTTTAGCCACCTATCTTTATTAAAGTGTCATCTTTTACAGATCGTGTTTAATTGGTTAAGCATGCAAACATTTTCAAGAAACTTAAACCTCTGTGTCATCTACACTTCCGAGGGTCTCGAATCCCTCTAAATTACGTGACATCTTTGGACACGTCTTGCTTGGAAGATCTTGGTTTTAAAGGCTGTAACACATTAAGCCTTCCATCTAGCTTGGGGGAACTCGAGTCTTTACGTCGTTTGTAATGCAAAGGGTGTTTGGCGCTCACGAATTTAACTGATAGCCTTGACAACTTGTCTTCTTTGCAAGTGTGAGATTTCAAGGAGAGTAATAAAATGGTAAACCTGCTAGCCAGCTTTGGAAAACTTGTGTTTATGTCATTCATTTCAGACGGTGTTTGATGCTCCCTGAATTACCGATAGTTTTGGTAACCTGTCTTCCTTGGAAAAGTTGGATTTTACAGATTGTAAGAAATTGGCAAACCTTCCTACTAGATTTGATGAGCTTAAATATTTATGTTGTCTTAAGTTTAATGCGTGTTCATAGATAACGAATTACCTGATAGCTTTGGCAACATGTCTTCTAAGAAAGAACTGGAACATCTAATGCTATATATATGTGTGTGTGTATGTGGAGGTAGGGGTTTGAATCGATTTTGGATATACCGTTTTGAAAAATGGGCGCAGTGAGGAGGAAGACACGGGTTTTAACGGATTTTTGGATAGATCGTGTTACAAATAAATAAATTACGAGTCGGTTTTTTTTTTGGTAAAACCTGAGCCAATGAATAATTGGTAGAAAACAAAAACGATGTGGATAATCCATCGGTATATTTAAAGAATTTTCGCCCAAAAACCTTTAAAATGAGAAAAGAAAATGTAATGACATTGTAATTTCGGGATGGATGAATTGGACTTTTTCATCGAATGATCAATGCTAATAAGATCCATACCACTTCCACAAGCTATAATCAAATATAAGATTGGCCCTAACTAGGAATTTAAGATTAAGGATCTTTATATCAATGAGATCGATAATATTTAAAGGAGCATCATTCCTTTTTTTACCATTCATGCCAACAATCTGTTAGATGAGACATAGATAAGCAGCGCAGAACTACCAATTTTTTCGCTCAGATTTTTTTCTTGACATACATATGACAAAACTCAAATGAATGAAAAAAACATTACAGCGTATAATCAATAGGCGAATTGATAAAGAATCCATTAACATATGATTGTGATACCAATCGCCCATAATTATAAAAATATACATTGTGTATTTATTTTGTCGCCCTGTAGTGTCCACCATTTCTATTATTAATTTCCGGTGGGAGCGAATCCTACTAATATTATTTATCGAGGCAATGAAAAAACACCCATAAATTCATCTGGTTTAATACATCTTCTTAGTCTTCTATATGACAAATCTTGAGTAAAAAGACAGAAAAAATCTGCTTCACAATTTTATTCCTTTTCCCCGTGTTGAAATGATAAACATAAAATTGTACATGGATTGCATGATAAATGAATAAGCGTTAGAAATATAAAATCCTGTAACGGTGGACGTGGAATATCTCACATTTCTAGCCGCTTCATCGGCTTTCGTAAGTCCCACGTCGCATTTTATACGATTGAAGGTGCTGCCAGTTGATTAAGCGATAACCAAAGTGGGCATTTGATTTCCATTTTGTCACTGTACCTTCTCCCAAACCCGCCTTTCAACCGAATGCGCGAATTCAGTCTCACTTCAACCTCTGCCCACCCCTTCATTTTGTCCGCGGACAAATTTTCCAAAGCGACCGCTGAAATAGTTAGAAATTCACATTTTAAAAGAGGATACAATATGGTGGTATTCTTGCGAGGTTGCATAAAATTGGGAAGTTCAGTCCACGCAATTGTGACGCCTCCGAATTTATAATATGCGGACACGTGGAACGTGTTCTGGTTGATACGTCCCAATCTATTGGCAATGCGAATTCTTATCACCAACTAAATGGAGCCGCTCTTTGTGACTTTGAATTTATTAACAGAGGCCGCCTCCACGTAGAAAATCAATGCCGTTACAAAAACCTACGACACATATCGGAAGCACAATACTCAAACGCCACCCAGAGCAACACATCATTCCGTGTCTAACCTCTATCTGGTTCCAGGTATTATATTTTGTAATCGAACGACTACAGGGTAAGATACTTACAGGGCAAAATAGAACTACAATCGTTGGTGTATGATTCCAGAAAATTTAAAGGTCGATTTAAGATGTAATGGCGCTACAGGTCAATTTTTATATTACATTATGAAATGTTTTAGTTAGCCAAACCAATTGTATGATGCGGAAAGGAGGCTTCCTATCAATTACAGTACTCGACTTTTGAAATATTATAAAGTGCCTTTAAATTGCGCTCCATGTCATTAGGTTTTGACTTACTACAATGGCGGGGAGGGTTTCTCAGAAGAAAGAGAGGAAACAACGCAGCCTCTCTTTTTTTTATTAATGAAATATATCCATATATTAATTAAACAGAAATATACAAATAATTAACATAAAAATAAGGCATTATGAGAGCATGCCATGACATTAGGTAGAGCTTAGGAGCAAAGTATCATATCTAGGTAGCGTATAGAGGAAAATTACAAAAAAGAGTTATTAGAGAAAACTATAGAATATCAAAAGCAAGGCCCAAAGGTGAAGGATCCATATCATCCGGACCCCAGCTAGAACATGGTAGGTCATTGTCCTTTGGGATAGGTTCCCAACCAGTAAATTGTGCCATGTCTATTTCATCATCTGCTTAAGATTGAGTGGGTGAGATAGCAAGTTCGTACGACCTCCAGGTGGCTCCCCCCAAGTATCTAGGCATGGAGGAGGAGAAGGAGCACCCTAGTCATTCTACACAATGTGGGAAGGAGGCAGCTACTGCCATCTCGCTGCTACCTAGGAGGGAAAACACACTGGTACGGGGTGTCATTATTAGAGCGGCACCTATAGTGGCTGCGATGATGTCCACCATGAGGTCGCTGCGGCACTCTATCATCCATCCTGGGATCCCTAGGTGGAGAAGGCAGAACCCGAGCCATAGCACAAAGGGCATCTCCCAAATGAGACAAGAGGTCTTGGAGATACCCAAGCTCCATGGCCACTTTGTTGGCTTGAACTTGTATCTGCAACAGAACATTAGAGATGATAAAAGATTTATGCAAAGTAAAAATATTACAATCAAAAGAAACATGATTAAACACATAATTATTTGTTTCTTTTCAAATCCATAACATAATCTCCACTCTAAAATTATTCCAGATTTGTGTGAATTCATTAGGCATCGTGGGCTTGTCACCCAGGAGGATGTGTTGCCAAATGAAGAAATCAAGCTAGAAGGGCTTGAAAAGATCATGGATCGAGGACCAGACACTTTTAGCTTTGGGACAATACCAAAAGAGATGAGGAACTGTCTAAAGATGCCCACAGAAAGGACAAGTAA
Organism: Torreya grandis; assembly: GCA_037957365.1. Lineage (NCBI taxonomy): Eukaryota > Viridiplantae > Streptophyta > Pinopsida > Cupressales > Taxaceae > Torreya > Torreya grandis. The sequence goes on along the minus strand of JARHVA010007528.1, from coordinate 62,505 downwards.
GCAATTGGACTCCAAGTTAAACGAGCCTTCTGCCAATAGGTAAGTCTTGGTACAGTGTACACCAAGAAAAATGTGTAAACTTGGGCTCCACTCAAGCTCCCCAAATAGTGTTGAAGTGAAAGCTCCATGTTTTCACATATGAGTGCAACCCCCAGTAGTTGTTAAGCTTGTCCACTATGTGTAGATGTGGGGTGAGCCAATTGTATTCAAGCCAAGGAGTGTAATTACAAAAGGGGGTTTCAAGATACGATTTCCATTCCTTACACCACTGTCTAGTAGAATTGATCAAGATTTTATGGAGCATGGAGGTGGGGATGGCATTCAGGATTTCTTGATAAGATTTGTGGTATACATTGGCCAGTCAAAATTTAGCTTTCATATCCTTCCAAGATAGCCAAGAGCAAGAGCGCCTATAGAATATATCCTAGATGGAGTGGATTCCTCTATAGTAGAGCTTGAGGGCATTGATCCATGGAACCTCTACCAAAGAAGCCTTTTGACTCAGAAATCAAATACATTTACAACCAAGAAACCTATCATTTTCTCATAGTTTTAAGTTTAGGTTGTAAGCAATCAATGTTTGATTGTAGATTATTTTTATATAGGTATTGGAGCTATGTGATGAATGTCAAAGTGTGACATTAAATAAATGGTCATTAAGCATTAGTGCACATATATCAAAAATACTTACAGATATTTGATAGGAAATATAAATTGCATGTAGAACAAGGTCACGTATTAGTCTGGAATTGGTTGATCATGTCAAAGAGAGTGTGAATGCAACTTAGGAAGAATATTGAGAGGAGTGAGAAGATACAAAATAAAAGGTTGATGAGTTTGAAGAAAATATGGTTAATGTGATATATAATTATGGATGTAAAATGTAATTATTTAGTAAGTTTGTTTATTTTTCTTTTAGAATATTTTTATAGAATACTTTATTATGATCAAATTTGGTTTGTGTGATATATAATTATGGATGTAAAATATAACTATTTAGTGAGTTTGTTTTTTATTATTTTTATTAGAATTTTTATATAGATTATTTCATTACAATCAAATGTAAAAATTAAAACTTATAATTATATAAAATACTTTAAATCGATTATAAAATAATAAACACTCAACCTAGTTCAATATAAAATTAGTAACAAAGGAAAAATTAGGTAATTGTGATGTGGGATGTGCAAATGGTTTGATTGAAAGTATAATTCAATGCAAACATAATACCTATAAATAGTACAAAAATAGTTGTATGTTTTATACCATGTGTTTTGAAAGACTTGAACTTTTTATACAATATATTTTATGTGGTGAATTTTGAAAGATTTTATTTATTTATTTTAATACAATTTGTTTGTATGCTTGTATATTAATTTGTTTTGTATATTATATTACCGATAATTAAAGTAAAGATTGCATGTGACGGTTGTAATTTAATATATATTTTATGCATTTTCTATAAATATACACTTTCAAATATTAAATATATGATTTTATTTTAGCATTATGTTATATATAAAAATTCTAGTATAAACCACCACCAAAAATAGAGAGAAAAAATAATTCAATACATACTTATTATCTAAGTAAAGTGAGAGTAGAAGAGTAGAATGAAGTGCACAAATGGTACAAAATAAATGTATGTTGAAATTACAATTTTATGCAATTGAAAGTATATTTATGTGAAAGTGTATTTTAATTCAATCATGAAATCTTGAAATCACTTTCAAATTGAGTTTGAAATAAAATCAAAATTAAAATAAATGATGCAATGTTAAAACTAATCTTAATCTCAATATTTTATATTAAAGTTTTATATAACATATAATAAAATCATGCAAATATGTAACTTAATGTCTAATTCATGTTTTAGAGAACATATAAAAAATTCATGCTAATAAGTATAATAAGCAATTGATCTCGAATAAAAAACACAAGCAAGTGAAAAAGTAGTTAAAAATATTTATATTGTTTAGAATAATTATGCTAATTAATTTGATATAAAAGATTAATTTATTTCAAATATGATTTAAAACAATGTTGTGATGGCCTAATCCAACAATGAAATGGAATAATATAATGCCAAATGATAATATTGACAGTCAGAGAGGTAGTGATAATGATGTATTAAGAATCAGTATATGAGGAACATTTTATAAAAGCATAAAACAAGATTTTTTATAATATAATGAATGATTTATGTCAAATATATTGGTAAATTATGTTTTTTATGTCAACAAAAGATTATTTATTAGAGTGAGTCTTTTCATTAGTACTAAATGATCCACATTTCTTGTTGGAGGATGAATATGATCGTATTTTCCTACCTCAACCTTTATTACATGTTGTCACCATTACATGATACTCCTAGAAGGTTGCCTATGAGGATATGTTGGTCTTTTTGTAATGCACTGGAAGTTACAAAAGGGTTAGTAGTCAATAAACTTACTCAATGTTAGTGGTACCTTTTCCTTTGAAGGATGTTTGTTTTGCATATATTTAGATAACTTTATTACTAACCAAAACCAATGGTGCTATTAATAGTATAATAAAATACATAAATCTCAAAATAAATTTTAATCTAAGAGAGAAAGTTTCATATCATATTAAGAGTGTGCAAAAGTAATGTTTTGTGTACGTATGTTTTTTTTCTATGTTCTTTCTCTAATACTTACTATTAGATGTATAAAATGTGTATTAATTAATTCTGTTTTTTCAAAAAAAAATTTAATGGTAATGAAATATTTGTTTGATTATTTATTTCATTGTCTCTACATACAAACTAATTTTTGAGTGCAGGAGAATTTGGGGGGATCATTTTGTTAATCTTGTGGCCTTCATTTAATTTTGAACTTTATCAAATATATGTTACATTTTAAATTCATGGAAAAACAATTATGTCTTATATAAAGTATTTTTTTCGTATTTTTTCCTCTATTTATTAAGATGCAAGGAATGTTAATTACATTTATTTTTAAGTTTTTTAGTTAATTTTTTCTTTTGATGATTTTTTCCTCAATTCCTTTATTTGATTGTTTTCATCTAAAAAAATGTTGGATTACATGAGAATTCACGGGAATTATTTTATTAATGTGTTTTCTATTGTTTTTTTAAAATTTATATAAACTATTAGTTGCATGATATGAAAGCTCCTACCCAAGTGGGACACCTATTTCAAACCTTAAAAACATAAAAACCAATAATGAAGAAATAATAATAATCATTACAATTCAAGTGATTATTAATTTATATGTGTTAAAAATTAATAGATCATTATTTATTAATGAATGAGAGAATATTAAATTGTGATGAATTTAAAAATTCATAATGTAACCAAATGTTTTTTTTTTTGATATATATTGAGGTTTTGAAGGGTCCCTCACTTGGTAAAAAGTAGATAAAAAATCTTAAAAAATAGTAGGAAGCATACCAAGAGATAATCCTTTAGACATTTAAATTTATAGAGGAAACTAAAGAAGCTCAACTCACTATGAGCTATTTTTAGATAATATTGAAACCTTTTAGGGTTTTACTAATGTAAGTTTAATGTTTGATTAAAGGGTTGAAAATTTTTAAAAGGTGAAAAAATATGCATAAAATAAACAATGATTTGTTATAGATTTTGATTAGCTTTGACTTTTTAAAAATAGTAGAAAATATGTGCAAATTGAAACTTATCTAGAAAAACACGTGATATGAATGATCTGAGTTCTAGAAACTTATTTATGAACATGTCTAAGTGTCTTTCACTAAATTATTGTATCATAACCCCTCATGGATAGTAGCATCAGATTTGGGCAAATATGCCATGTGGGTCTTGTGTCCTGATAATGGCACTAATGTTATATGTACAAAACTACTCTGAAATTTTAGGTACACCTACATATATATTTTAGGTTAAATTCATGTGTGCACAAAGTCTATAACACTATATTTATCTTTTAAGACCTATTTTATGATGCAAACCCTAATCCTCTTTAAAAGTAAGGCATTGGCTACAAAGTGTGTTCACTATTAGGATAAGTTGGATATCCTCAACACCCTATTATGAAGAAAATTTCCTACATACTAATGTTTTAAGGAGTAATCAATATTGATGCATTTCTCCCTACCTAACTATTTATGTAAGTACAAGTGATTTTAGAATGATAGTAATCTTGGGTTATTGGAGTGTGCTTAGGATTGATATTCTAGAAAATTGAAGCTTAAGGAAGTTGTAGATGGTAACATGCAAAAGTAAGGTAGAATATGGATTAATAACCTTTATTTTTGCTTAACTTGTTTCATGTATAAATAGGTGTTATTCATTTAATTTACATCTAGTGGATAGATGACTAAAATTTATATGTTATAGTGTTTTATAGGTGCAGATAATAAAATATGTTTAGGTCAACCTTATGAGGGTTTTACTTTTGAAAATATATTCATTTGGGAAAGATAGGCTAAAGGACATATTGTAGGTACAATCATTGATGCCAAATATTTGACTTTAATTCCAATTCATTCAAACTATTAATCAAACAACATATATCAACTTGACCAAGTAATATAAACATTGGAACTCATACATTCAAAGCATACACAAGATTAATCACATAACACATGATTCATATTGGAAACCCTCATGGGTAATAGAACCTACTCTCAATCCTGAAAACACATGGATTGCTTGTCCTATAAAATGATCATAAATAAGAGACCATTTTAGTGAAGCACCCACTTCACAAGGAGCACCCACCCTTAAGTATTAAGAATCACCCACTTTCTAGAGATGTTGAGCACCCACACAATACCTATGAAATAAATAAGTCCAAAAAGTTGATTGCAATTCAATTTGATGGAGACATAATATATAACACCTTGTTTTCACCTTTCACACTTTTTCAACCTTGCTCACACAAGCAATGTGTCCAAATCACCCTATTAGATCACCCTAAGATTTTTTGTTCATCCTCAACCCCAAAACCTATAACAACTCTTTAATCACAATAGAGACATGACCAAAATTTCATACACACAATCCTCATTCTAACTTGTATCTTAACTCATTCATCAAGCTTACATATCCTATAACTTTTCTTCACTATTTTCATTCAAGTCTCTACATGGTTTTTAACATCTCTCACGCTATTCTACACAATCCTAGAAACCATCATCTTTGATTTCATATTTTATAGTGTATTAATCAATATAATGTTCACAACATTCCTTATCAGCCACAACACATGTCTTCACTCTTAAGGAATCTACATGGGTCACCTTTAAGCAGTACCTTCTTCTAAATAGGCCTAGGTGTAATTTTAGGTCCTAAAGAGACCCATTCACCTTTATGACACTTCTCTAAGAAAATTAAGAACATATGATCACTTTCAAATACATTATCCCATACCACAAAATATATAGGTCCTCCTTACGTGATCAAAAATATCACAACACTCTTCTGCTAAAGCACAATTATCTCAGACATCATCCTATTTATATGATCAACATGAACCAACACATAGTCAACTTATAAGACGTTATTCATATGAATATGGATTGGTCAAAACTTAATAAACTATACATATGATCGTCATAGAGTCTATAACATGATAAAATAATTTTATCATCTTGAAATATCAAAATACCATCAAGAACAACTCAATTATCCTTCTCGGGTTACTTGTAGAACATGAACAAACACATAGTCAAATTTGAACTAAAATAAATAAATATGTATAGATAGTCAAACATTCAAACTAGGTTATGTATGTGCCCTAAAGTCCTCTACAACTATTAATTTTATACCATCATCAAATTCTCTCTATATAAAAAGTTATATCATAAAAACTAAGCACTAGTTTTCCCTCTCAAATTTGAATATTTAAATTCTAATGGTCACTAAGCAAATATTAAACTTTAGTTATTTTGACCTCATCCCATGCTCCATGGAAATTTTAAATAAAAATGCATAATATATGTCCTTATATTATCCTCATCTTTAGTTTACAAATAGTCATCATTAGATATTTATTAGAACTCCCATGATTACGACACTTGACACCCTCGTGTGTCTTATGGACACTTTTATTGTTAGTTCATCCACTTGTGCCACTTGATAATCCGACGTGATTTGTTGACTCTTTGAATTTTCCCACACCATTGATATTTATAATTATAATTAACCACTTACCATTGGATCTTCTGGACCAATATCCTTGAACTTCAACATGATTAAAATTGATACTCTTAGGCCCATCATAGTCTACTAGAGCTAATTTGAAGATTTATAACTTAAACTAGAAAACACTTCAAGACTACAAATTTTTAAGTTAGCTCTTTGGCACTACATACAACATTTATATGTAAACTTCTTACCAAAATTGACTTTATTAGTACTTTAACTAAATTCGCAAACTTTTTATATCATACATATCTACATGACGTGTAGTCATGGTTTGGCTTCTCTTAAGATATAAAATGTATTTTGATATTTACATATGATTAAATGTCACACCATAACTTTCTCAAGATATCTAAGGATGCATAAAAACCTCTTATTTGACCTTATAATCCTGCACAAGTGCCATTTCTCTCTAAACTATCGATATGATCACTTTGTCATTAATGAATTAGTAACACAAGCTCTTTTTAACATAAATGAAAAATCAAAACAACAATCATGATTATAAATAGTATCCCACTTTTTCAATGATATCCAGACACCCTCATAATTACTTATTAACATTTGAACATCTTCATTAAACTTCATTATGATCTTTCTCCCCCTTTGACATTAATGTCAAAGGGCCTATCTTTGATCTTGAGGACCTCAAAAGGATTTCTAGACCAAAAAATAAAAGGACGACCTCTAAGAGATGATACAAACCTCCCATAACACTATGCATAATAATTTTTACCTTGAAATTCTCAAACATTCTCCATGACTACACTCTTCTTTGATCATACTATGCTCTATGCAGACAAAACACACTAGAACACCAAAACATTGCTTCAAATCACCTTGAGAACACTAAGAGGGACTCCCCTAGGTAATCTAACCTTAGCCACCCCTTATTTATCTTTAGACCATCTTGGTGTCTTGGAGAAAATAACCAAAAAGTCAACGTCTTCACACTAGCCTTGTTTAGAGGCCTTGTATCCCTACCTGGACCTTATAGAACCCATAAATGTTTTCTGGGTGAATTTTCATGGCTTTAAATTTCATATTTGGAGTATATTCATATTCCCCCTCAAACATGTCAAAAAAAAACACTCATCTCTTCCTCTATAAAATAATTCCTTCATAAACCTACTAGCCAATTAACCCTCATTTTGTACAAATACTCCTTTATGGAACCAACCATATAGTTCTAGAAGACTTTGGAAGACTTTTTGAGCACCCATTTGGTCACTTCAACTGATTAATTATATTGAAACCTCAATTTATTATGAAAATCACTATTTCAACAAAGGTTAAAATGCTAGGTTTATAAGAGAAACTCGGTCACCACATCACCTTATAGTCAGTTCCCACCTATGAAGCTGTTCTCATACTTGGAGGTCATGAATACACACATCTATAATGACTTTTGATCTTAGATTCTTTCTATATTCCATACTTTTTATACCATGGTTTTTGACCTACATACCCTTAAGCACAATATGGGAAACTCAAGAATAAACAAGATTCTCAAATTATACACAAAAGATATTTATAGCTTAAAATCACTTATAACAAATCTAAATATATTAATCAAACCTTATTATTCCATTAAGACAATTTTACAACTTGCAAATACACTTGGAAGTCTCCATACCTAGCTTTTAGGACTAAAATCCTTGAATACTCTTAGAATGCACCATTCGCCAAATCATCTAGAGCTAGCCCATGATTTTGTTTCTCCTCTTTTGATATGCATCAATATGAACTTAGACTATTTTGATCCTTAGACTTGTCTACCCATAAAACTCACATGCTCCCTTTGCTCATTTACGAAGATTCAATACCTTGTCAAAACACATGACTTGGTTTGATCAAGTCATCAAATCAAACTTATTTGAATTCACAACTAAAACAAACTTCATCCATACTTTCACCATGGCTGGAACATCTCACAAATTCTCCACTTTACATCATGCATATCTCTTCAATCCATTCAAGCTAACTAATTTAGATCCCCCTTAGATAAACCCTCTATTGATTTGTAAGAATTATTTTTCCCCCTTAGGCAAGCATATCTTCAAATTATATTCTCATCTTGAAATATCAAAAAAATATCAACTGGCATCCACCATGCTTCCGATTGATTATCATGTGTCTCTTTGAATCCTAGACAGAGACACCCTAACTTAAAATATCCTAGAATAATGTGAAACCAAGAGTTTCCCATAACTCCTCATATTCCTTTTCCTTCTTGGTCATATGATACTGATAGATATTTTTTTTCTTAGGCTTACTATATGCAACATGTTAATCCACTATAATATTCTCTTTCTCTTCCAAGATTGATTTTAAAATACATGGAGATAAAAAGTATTCATGACATACCTTCTAAACTGAAGAAAGATCCTCATCACTAGTTATTGACAACTAATGTTCCTTGCATTAAACATGCTCAACAAAAGTAGGATGTTTAATTTTATCCATACACACAACTAGTCTCAACTAGAACCTTTCTCTTCTCCTTGAGCTTAGTCCCTTCATTCTCAAGAGGATTAGACAGTGGGATCTCCTAATTCTCTTAAACCTATTTAGCATTCTCCACTTCAAAAAATAAACCACTTGGACTTTTTGACTCATTAGGACTCATATTTTTCATCTTTGGTTTCCATAGTTTGGCTTGTCTTCTTTCTTGCACTCTAGGAGTCTAATTTAATTTAGTTTAACTTGATGGCCTCTAGTTGCAGAACCTATAAATATGACCAATCTTCTCATAGTTGTAACAAACCATTCTTATTGAAGGAAATTCAACATGTGCTCCTTTACTTGAAAAATATTTTACAAAGTGTTCCACATCATCACAGTTGATGAATTCAACCTTACTCCTATTTTATTTATAATTCTATTCATTCTCAGTAGGTCTTCTACAACTCTTTATCCTTATGACCAAATAGATTACGAGTATAGTAGTAGCCATTGAAATTTACATACCTCATGGTATTTGGTTGTCTAATTTGATTTATCTTCATTTTTTCAGCACCTTCATTCCTTAACTGATGATTGATATTCAGGGTCTGATTGTCTTTGTTCACATTGATCTTTATATTGTATTGAGATACATTCTTTTATTCTTCTTTATAACCAAGTCTAATTATATGACTAACATGCTTTTAGCTGTTCAAATGTTATCTAAATCAACTGATCTCTTTTCAAACATCATTATATTACTACATAGAACACTCATCTTCCTTACCTTTCAATCTTGTAGATAGAATTTCCAATTGACAAATTAGATTCCTGACTATATCTGCATGATCCTTAGTGTTTTCATTCATTCTAGCCTCAAATGCATTGAATTACTCTTCATAGACCTTGATTTGAGACTTCATCTTCTTGGTATTTTTATTTTCAATCTTCAGATCTTCAAGGCCATTCTTGAACTTAATCTCATAGTCCTCCTTTTTTTCTTCAACATCTATATCACTCCAAGTAAATTCTTCTTGATATGAGAAAACTCCTTCTCTTGCCATGAAAATAACTTCATATTCAATAGGACCAATATCTTCATTATCGAACTTCAAATCATTATCTTCACTCTTATTTGATGAGATGCAATCTTTTTTGGCATAGAGACTTTTCTTTTTTTTTATGTATTTTTTCTTGTTGTCATACTTTTTTGATCCTTTCTTCCTCTTATGATACCTAAATATCTTATTTCTTTAATATTGTCTTTCACCATGCTCTTCATCATCATTATTCTTATGTTTATGATGGAAGTTGTTAGTAAAGTGTCCTACTTCTCCACATTTGAAACATTTGAAAGGTATTTTACCCTTATACTTTACTGAGCCTTGAGATTTCTTATTATTTGGCTTCATTTATATCTTGAATGTTTCTTCTTTATTTGGTAATTTTGCATCATTGAATATAATCTCATAGGTAGTAAGGATTCCATGAAATTCATCCATCTTCATCTGAGTAAGATCATGACATTATTCTACAACAGACACTTTTGAATCAAATTTGAGGGATAGAAACCTTAATAACTTTTTTAATGTAGTAGATTATGTAAGATTCTCTCCAAGACCTTTGATAATATTTAGAATCTCATCAACTATCTTCAAAAAATATGACACAAAATCTTCTTCCTTCATCTCAAAACTCTCAAATTATTTTTGGTTAGTCTGTAACTTGGCCAACTTGACATTTGAATCCCCTCCATAGATGACCTACAATTTGTCTCATATATCTTTGCAAAATTTACAATAAATTACCTTGGTCTACTCAATCTTTTAAAATCCATATGTGATGGTATTAATTGTATTGGAATTGTTCTCAAATACCTTATTATCAGCTACAATAATTTAAGGGGTTGGGGGGATGAATATCCATCCAGAATAGATTGACAAATGCCAAACCCTATTAACGTGATGTAGGTCTTCATCCTTGAACTATATAAAATATAAATAGACATATTGAACTTTGGTTATTGATTTGTAGATAAACCATGTATATCTTGACATTCCATATTCTACCTTGGATCACCTTCAAGTGGTTAAACTTTAAACTAAGGTCCTACTTTGATACAAATTATTGGAGCTAAAATCATTGAGAGGGGTAGTGAATGAGTGAATATATATATTTAAATTCAATTCTAGTTCTTTAAAAATCTTAATCAAACAACATATATCAACTCAATCAAGTAATATAAGCATGAGAGCTCATATATTCAAAAAACACACAAGATCAATCACATAATACATGATTCCTATGAGAAACACTCATGGGGAATAAAACCCATTCTCAAACCTATAAACACATAGGCTAATTGTATTATAAATTGATCACAAACAACCGACCCTTTTATTGAAGCACCCACTTCACAAGGAGGACCCACCCCTAAGTATGAACAATTAGCCACTTGCTATAGATGTTGAGCACCCACACAACACCTATGAGATTAACAGCTCTAACATTTTTATTGAAATTTAATCCAGTGGAGACATAATGTATAACACCTATTTTTAACACTTTACACTTTTTCAATCTTGATTACACATGAAATTCATCTAAATCATGCTTTTGTATCACCCTATGCTTCTTTGTTCTTCCTAAACCTTAAATATATAGAAAACATGTAATCACAATAAATACATGACTAAAAGGTCATACAGACAATCCTCACATTAACATGTGTCTTAACTCATTCACCAAGTTGACATATCCTATACCTTTTCTTCACTCTCCTCATTCAAGTCTCTACAAGTCTCTTAACATCCCTCACCCAAGTTCAGACAAGCCTAGAAAACCTCACCTAGGGTTTCACCTTTTATAGTGTCTTCATGAATATCATGTTAACAACATTCCTTTTTAGCCAGAACACATGCCTTAAATCTTTAGGCATCTACATGGATCACATTTAAGCAGTACTTTCTTTTAAATAGATCTAAGTGTCCTTTTAGATCCCATGGAGACCCATTCACCTCTTGAACACTTCTTCAAGAAAATCAAGAACAAATTTTCAGTTTAAAATGCATGGACTCATGCCACACAATATATAAGTCTTCATTAAGTGACAACAACCAACACCTCACTCTTTTTCTAAAGCATAATTATCTCAAATATCATTATTTACATATGATCACCATGAATGAACATACAATAAACTTATAAGACTTTGTTCATACAAAGATGGATTGGTCAAACCTTTAAAAACTATATAGATGATCCTTATAGAGTCTCTAACATGTTCCACTAATTTTATCATCTTGAAACATCGATATACCATCAAGAATAACATAATTACCCTTCTTGGGTTACCTATAGAGCATGAAAAAACACACAGTCAACTTTTAACTAAAATAAATGCAATTATATAGATATTCAAAACTTTAAGAAATGTTATCTAAATTCACCTTGAAGCCTTATACAACTTTTATTTTTACACCATGATCAAATTTTGTATATATCAAAATTATAGCATAAAAACTAAGCACGAGTCTTCCCTTGAAAATTTGAATATTTAAATTCCAATGGTCACTAAGAATATGTTAATCTTTAGTTACTTTGGCATCATCTCATGGTCCCCAAAAATTTTGACCAAAAACACACTGTTGATCTCCTTTGATTATATTCATATTTATGTTGCAATGTTCACCATTAGATCTTAATCATAACTCTCATGATTATGACACTCGGTACCCTCATGTGATTTCTAAACACTTTTGTTTTCAGTCCATGTGCTTGTGCCACTTAGTAGTCCCACATGCTTTGTTGAATCTTTGATTTGTCTCACACTATTGATATTTATAATTATGATTAAGTGCACACCTTTATATCTTCTATACCAATGACCTTAGACTCTTGTATATTTTAACTTGATAGTCTCCGGCCCATCACAATTCACTATAGCAACATTGAAGCTTTATAACTTGAGATAGAAAACACTTAAAGACTTTAATGTTTTGTGTAGCTTAGTGGAAGTCTGGATAACATCTCTATATAAACCTTTGACCAAAATTTATTTTATTTTTACATGAAATAAATTCACAAACATGATGGATCATACATATCTACATCACATGTAGTGATGGTCTCACTTCTCTTAAGCTAAAAAATGAATTTTGTTCTTTCTAAGAGATCAAATGACACACCAAAACTTTATCAAGACATATAAGAATGTCTTATAACTTCTTATTTGACCTTATAAAATTACACAAGTGCCATATCTTTCAAATCTATCAATCTAATCACTTTATCATTAATGCATTTGTACCACATGTTCTCTTTGACATCAATGACAATCTAAGACAACAATGACCATGTTCAATAGAAAATATGCACCATTTTTTGAACACATCATGTGGCTCTAGTTTCCTTAATGTGTAAATAAAATCTAAATAGTATAATGATGGGCACAAAGGGCCAAGATTCAAAAATGAGGGTTTGGTATTATGTTTGAGTTGACTAGGGATGTTTGTGGTATGAAAAAATTCTATAAAAGTGTGATAATAAGATCTAAGATAAGTCTAAGGACAAGATAAGAAAAGGTTATGTAAAATATAACTATTAACACTCAATTATCACTTCTAGGTGATTACATTTCTCCCTTTTTTCTAGAAATTCAACAAAGTAAAATGACTAGTATAAATGAAAAATAAGCATACTGAGACTTAACATGGATGTCAAGACCCTGAGGTTTAGTATGAAAAGTTGGGTTTGTGTATGTGAGGCATGACCTAGAAATGAAGCATGCATAAATCAATCCTTAGTTAAGAGATATCAAAAATAAAAGACTATGCTGAGTAAAAAAGTAATTGAGTAAAACCAAGTAAAGAGATGGAAAAGAGGAAATGAATGAATACACCTCATTGGGTATGAAAACTAATTCTTAAACCTATGGAAACCTCCGTGTGTGCATGTATATGGTGTTGAACTATTAAATATCTTAGACTAAGATAATATCTTGCTCAATCCTCATGTTTGTGTGGATCAAGAACTCAATTTGATTTTGACTCCATTATTTCCCACCACTACTTGGTGGATCATGACCTGTGAATATCTTGGATTAAATTGGTAGTGTATCCAAATATCTCATGTGGGTGTATCATGAACTCAAGTAGGATATGAATAAATAGTTTCCCACCAATGTGTTAGAAAAGGTTCCTTAAAATAATCCAAACAATAATAATTAAAGGGATAAATTGTGCAGTGGAGAGCACTAACAAGGGAAAATGAGATTAAAATATTACCTACCATTTATGATGTTCAAAGATGGACCCAAAAATAAGAAGGAAAAAAATTCAAATAGAAGATGAAACATAACAAACATAGAGTTCTAAATTAAAGTAAAGTAAAATAGAGTACTCACTCTACATTAACCATTTACTAAAGAAAATTATGAAAACCATAAGTGAATGATTCTATTAATATATACAAATAAATTAAACTAGATTATATTAAGAGAAAGTGCTATAAATAGTATTTTATGGTTATGTTGTCTCTTCACATTCCATCCTTTCATAATGAAAAAGGAAATACTCTTCGCATTATTCTATTGCTTGATTAGTTTTATAATGCCAAATACATATAAAAGTTATACAAACAAAAAATCATATACTTTGTATAGGTGTACTTATATTATGCATTGTGGTTTTACCATTATCCATATTTTTCCAACTCTTTCCATGACATAAAAATTTGTCTCATCCCAAAAAAAAATCATAAACTAACATGAGCATAGCTAAATAAATAATCCATAAACCTAAGTTGTAGTTATTGCTCTAGGTGTTGTTTACCAATTTTCACTATTTGTACACTACACAGTCGCCCTTTTAAATTTTCATCTAAGTAGCATAATATTCTACCACCATTTTTGGTTTTAAATAGACGAACATAAATAGGTGATCATTCTTTTTAGGTTTTCAAATAATATATCCATGATCCTAATGTTTAGACTATCTTAAAAAAAACTATATTACATCTAAAGTCATAAAAAATAATGTACAAAACTTACTATTACAATTGAGGATGTTTTTAGCTAAATTGCTAAGGTGGTTGTTGTTATTTGGTAGTAATGAGCAACTAGATTTTGGTGTACCCATTATCATAGGTACTTGCCAAGACTTCACCTTTTTGTCTAAATTCCACTCCTATATAATTTTTTAAAGTTATTGTATAGGAATAGATTATAAATCATTTATTATTTGTGTAAAATCTAGATAGACTTGAGATAGATCTTGCTTGAGCATTTTCGAGTCTGTGAGTATTTCCCATACCATGGCAAGTAGAACATGTAGTGGTACATGGATCATCCTCATATTTTATATATCATCATCATATGTGATTATAATAAATTCCTTGGCATTAGATAATTTTAGATGAATGTCCAAGATGAGATAATCCAATATGCTTGATGTCCTTTGGGCATGGATGGTTGCAAAAGTATTATGCATTATTTCATTATGTGATTCTTGTAGCTTCACTATTATAGATTCACTAGAATTCAACAATTTTTTGATTGAACCACTCATTCTATCTATGGTTTTTGGTTGATCCTCCTATATGGCTTTACCTTTGTATATAATGGGAAATATAGGTTTTTTAGTAGCTAAGGATTGATTCATAAAATGTATCTAATTTAACATATCTTGGTTTATCTATTAGTCCTACCTCATAGTAGAGTTTAAAACCTAATCATATTCATTAATGAGTTGACATATGACCTTTGTTTTACTCCTAATAACCTATCCTTGTGTGCATAATGCCAAAATTTTAAGTGCAATTTGCTAACTCTTTATGAGCTCTGTCAATAAATCAATGAATTGTTTATCTTCTAACATTACCAAATAACACAGTACTTTCATAACTAAGGTGGGATAACTATTATTGATAAAATATTGCACACTTTTCAACTACACTTCTACTTTAGCCTTCTCTTCTCATAGCCTTAATACTTCGTATTGCAAACCTAAGGCCTTCTACATAATTGATTCTCAAAAGGAGACTACTCCTCCAATCTACTTCGAGAGTGGTAGTTGGGTGACATCTAATGATGTTTCGATCAAAATGGTGGAAAATTTCATGTATGTGGTCATAGGTGTTCCTAGAGCAGGTTTGAATTTAGCTAATGAAATTAGGAAAATAGTATGCCTCGTGTACTAGGGACATCAGACAGCCATTGGCTAGAAATCTATAATTCTTATTTTGTGCCCTTAGTGTGAACTATGGTTATTGCTTTTACATATGCTTCTTTGTCCTTGAGTTTAATAGATTGAGTTTTTTATGAAGATTTTTCTATTACTATCAGCTTTAGTATGCCCTTTAGCTTCCTCTTTAGTGTTATCTTTAGAATCAAATTAAGATTTGGATTTAGCATGTTCCTCAACCTTGGCTTTGGTTTTAGCTTTAGCCTTATCTTGAGCTTCCTTCTCCTTTTATTTTGTTGCATAGTTGGCACCTCTTATTGTCATAATTTATCTTCATCATGTTCTTTCTCATTTAATTAAACTTCTTTTGCCTAGTTGTTCATAATATCAACTTCTTCAAATAACTTTCATGCAACCTTTACTTCCTCAATTTTTTTTCCTTATACCTTAAACTTCTTTAAATTTATTTTAGGTAGCCTCTAATTCCTCATCTTCATTTTATTTCTCAATACTTGTATTTTGTTATTTCTATTCTTGACACTGCATATATTCTTGTTGTATGGCTTGTAAAAATTTTGGTTATGATTATTCTTATTTTTTATTGATCAATTCTTTCTCCTTCACCTCCTTAAATTTAGGTGTACCCTACGTAGTTTTTTGTTCAGAGACCTCATTAGTTACAATTATATCCAATACTTCTTTATCACCTTCAAGATCACTGTCATATTAAATATTATCAAGTGATTGTGATTCACCCAACTAGCTTTTGTGGACCAATTTCTTTTTTTAAATTGGGCTAGAGGTGTGAGAGTCTGATTTTGCTTCTTTACACTCTAGGGATGAGATTACTATTATGTTGACTGAGACTATTGTACGCTACTTTATTCTCTAGGCTAGATGAAATACACAATCCTTTCCTACATAATTTGTGATGGCTTGGAAGAAGGATGTGTGTGTTAGTATCAGAACAAGATAGGTGTATGACTACAATCTCCAGGTAAATCCACCACTTACAGGGTTTGTCATCGTGTGGTTGATTCTGATGAAAATATTTTATCTTTTAACTTGTGATTAAATTATTTTTCAATAGTATCAATAAGAATAAAATGAGGTGGTTAAGTAATATCAAATCAAATGTATTTTTTTACCTAATTTCACACTTGGCAAGTACACACTACTTTCCAAAAGAATAATTCTTTCTCCTCCTCTAAATCATAAAGTTATTTTATAGTATCTTTGAATATGTATTGGATCACTTCTTGTTATTCTACCCCCAACTTAGGTAGGTATCAATCATTAGCTATTTATGGAACCCTGGGATGTTTTAACTAGGAAATATTTTACCAAGTTCTTTTATGTGGTGGACGTAGTGAGACTCTAATATAGGTGCTTTCCTATTACCTATCTCTTATTGTGTTGGAGCTTTTAGTTATGATAGTTGTATCATTCACCCCTATTTATGTGTTGTTTATTACAAGGGTGCTTGATTTGCTTGTGTTTGTTGTGCCTCTTGAGGGATGGCTTGAAATGGAGGAACCAACCCATAATTAATTTTTTCTTGTTTTAGAATTCAACCTTCACTTTGACCATTGAAAGGAGAAATGGCATTTGGGTGACAGTTAGAGTCACTAACTCATGAACCTTGATCTTGATGGTATTATGCAATTTTGTAAATAAAGTATGTTGTGTTTTATATTGCATTACATCTTGTGTGATCCTAGGATGTGATCAGATCAAAGCTAGGGATTTAATTCAACATATGTTAAATCACCCCAATTAATCATAATATTATCCTATTTTAGTCTATTGGATACATAAAAAGGCATTACCAAGCCAAAAATCTAGAGTTACATTAATTGGCCCAAGTGGAGATTTATACTACATGAAGCATAATAAAAGAGCCAATTTTTTTTACTAAAATGTCTTTATGATTTTTGAATGTACCTTATATATAGTAGTGGTGAAATCAATTATTATAATTGGAAGACAATTGATGTCCTCTCATAACTTTGTCATATGATAAGCAATGTCAATTATGTCGCTTGTTGCTTGTTTCAATTACTCGGTTGTTTTACATAAAAATTTGGTGATACATTGAACCATGATGAGTAGTGAATCATCCTCAATAAATTCAATATATTTTCTTCACCCAACCATTTTGGTATATTTTTCCTTGATATCTAAATGTATTGGTGAGGATGTGTACTTATAAGGAAGGAGAGATTTATTGTAATTGGGTAGGTCGGTTGCTCATGTCATGATGTGCATATAAATGGATAGCTCCTTGATTTCATTGGCTCAATAAATTCATCATAACCTCATATAACTTCCCAAATGTAGGAAACTTAATTAATCATTTAATTTCATAGCCTCATGGTAGATGTTGGAGTGTTAGGGATCCTAATTATACTATTAATTGAGTATCTTGGCCAAATAAAGTATTTTTTTACTATGTATGAAGTCAAATAGATCTAGATCACTATATTTAGTCTATTGAAGACTTGACCCAATTCTTATTTCCTCTTTTTTCATGACTTGATCCATGATTTGGAATGAATGATTGGTTACATTAGTTGTGATCTAGTTGAAATTTTGTTCACAATTAGGTATCCTAAAATTAGATGGCATAAGTCTATTTCTAGTTGAAGGTTGTGATGTTTTATTTTTGTCTATACCCTACTCTTATATAGTTGTTGGCACCCAAATTTGTGTTATTGCGCCCTTTGAATGCATTAACTACTTGAGCACAAATGATCTTTTTTTAATTAAAATTATTTGTTAGTAATTACGTTGATATGGATGTTTAGTGTTTAGGATATTTAATTTATTTATTTTCAAGTTATTATATGTACGTAGTTATCGTTTTGGTTAATCAATTTTTATTAGGAATCCACTCTTCCTTTTTCTACCAAATTTACTTCAAAAATGATGAAATGTTTCTAAATGCCATGTAATTAATAGTTTGATGTAATCGTTATCCTTTTGTTCACCATACACATCTTTTCTCCACCTTCTAGGACTTAATTACAAATCTCAATGTAGTTGCAGCCAACTATCTTTGATGATATATCTTTATAATGTGATTGCATCCTATAATGATAAGTACTTCCTGATGGCTATAATGTGTTTCACAACAATAGATATACTATACAAACATTTTATCCTATGAAAAAAATTAAACAACATAACATAAAATCCTAACTACATGTTACTACCTAACAACCACTCAAATTTTTAGATGAATGATAGAGATTAAAGATGATATGGCTTAAGCCTACAACCATTTATTCATCCTTATAATATGGTTCCCTACAAATATTTAATCACTATATTACCCTATGTTGATAAGTCATGAATGATGTAAGGTCCTCTCCATTTAATCCACAACTTTATTAGGTATTTAGCAAGCCAATACAAAGAATTTAACTCGTCCACTTGTAAGATTGAACAGAACACAAAAATTTATTTCAACAGTGATAATATTATGCATTAACTATATTAAATCAATATGAACGTACAAACAAATATATAGGAATAAGATTCCTATAATAAGGGATTTTTAAACTCTATAAACCCTCAACTATATAACCAAATAACCTATTCATGACTATTATTGTTATTCACAACAATAACATGCTTTGGTTAAATAACAAACCATATCACCATATTTATATTTTACTATACAGTACTAGTAAATATTTATTTACCATAAGATAAATAAGTCATAAAAACTTTACCCAATGTAAAACTAAATCCTAGCATTCCCCTCCTTAGTTTTTATATGGTGCAAAAATATTCACACTCTTATCTGTAGTATGTTCACCTCTTGTAGCATGCTCTATTTGGCTCATGACCTTGATCAAGAGAGCCTCACTCCTCTCATGGTTTTACATGATTACCACAAACCTTGACATGAACATCAACCTCCTATCTATTGTTCACCTCCTAGTGGTTTTTATGATATCTATCATAAAAAAATTTAAGATCCATGAACTGATTTACATTGGTGTTTTTTGTCCTTTCACAATGTTTTCACATCAGGGAATCATGTTTTAGAATTTTACACAATTACATATCACAAACAAATGTAATTCATTTTTTATTATTTTGTAAATCACATAGTGAAAATTATAATGAAAAAACATGCTACACAAGTCACCAACATATTGGTACGGTTTTATCATTGGCGACTGACGAGAGGTCACTGAAAGACCACCAACTTTTGTGTATCTTCCCTCCTCTTATATGTCTCTACCCACTCAACTTGTATGTCGATGTAGCTCAAGTACATGATTTTTTGGACGAAAATATCCTCCACAATGTGAACGTTGTGTACAAGAGAAAATGCATCCGTAAGGTAACATTTTTTGTTATTTTTACAAATTTAACTTTTAATGACGACACACGTAAAATATGACTCTTCACTCAATGACTCATTTTTTATATGACTCTTTTGACAAATTTGACTTAATTTAAAAATAATTTACTCTAATACTATTAAATATTTTCATAACGAAATATTGACTTTTATGTCATACATGAACATGGTCTTAATGAGAAAACGACTCAAAAAAATATTTTTGTAAAGACATGACTTGACAAATAAAAAATGACTCTCATAAACTAAAGAATGGTAACAATGACCCAAAGTATAAACTAGATAATAACAAAAGACTAAATGACAATTATTAAACTATGATATTTTTATAAAAGATATAAAAAGACTAGACGCTTAAATAGTAAGACTCAACTAAAACAATAATTGATCCGCCGAACAAACACATGAACTAAGTCAATTATTATCCACATATTGAATAGACAGATAAAATAATAAAATCTTAATATTGAAACACAATATAAGGACACGACTCACAGCTAAACTTAAATTCAATTATTGCATGTATCTATTGACTTCATATTCCAAACAAACTTTCAAAAAAATGGACTTGTAGACGGAATTTTGAATAAAAGCTGCAGATGAAATTGTCAGAACATTTGGAAGGATCTCGACCAGGCATGCACGACCAAGAATAGGCACAGTTACAAACATGTGGTTTAATGCACAGGCTTTGATCAAATTGATGTTCAGTAGAGATCAATGTTCCCTAACAAAATGACATGGATGGCATTGATCTCGTCAAAGGAAGAGCTAAAATCGAGCAAACTGTTGAGACTTGAATATTTTGAAGAAAACATGAGACGTTGCAAGTATGCTACTTTAGAATTCTGATATGCTGAACTAGTGTGAAACAAATATGCTAACATCAAAGAATAACAATAGGTGACACGTATTATTGAAGCGAAGAACTATACAACTAAAATGTAATCTGTCGATCCACTATTGCTTGAACTGTACATGATATATGACATTGATGTATTCAAATAAACTGCAGAAAGATTTAGCAGAACATACGCAAAATTGAAACCCATGGGAAATGATAGATCTGGTATACAAGCTAATCGTGTATTGATAATTATATCCAATAATGATGCATACAGGTCTACGAATCAACACATAACATGCACGTTGGAGAGGGTTGGTAGATTTTATGAATGCAGTTAAAGCCGCGTAGGTCAGGGCACTTCCCTTTTGAACTACTAACAAACAAAAAATGCCACTTTCTATTACACCAAAGTACTCTTAATCTCATATTCTAAGTGCAATGGCAATGAATCTACCCCATACAAATTTCGGAATATCATTATGATGCTTTGATCATTGTCCCTACTTTGATACCACTGTTGGGTATTTAAAGAGCCAATACGAAGAATTTAACTCATAGACTTGTAATATTGAGCGAAACAGAGAGATTTATCTCAGCACTGATAGTATTATGCATTTATTATATTAAATCAATAAGAACATACATACAAACATGTATGAATAAGATTCCTATAATAAGAGATTCCTAAATCCCTATAAACTCTCAACTATATAACCAAATAACCTATTTAGGACTATTGGTGTTATTCACAACAATAACATGTTTTGGTTAAATAACAAACCATAACATCATATTTATATTTTAATAAGTGGTACTAGTAAATATTTATTTACCACAAGGTAAATAAGCCATAACAAATTTACCCAATGTAAAACTAAATCCTAACAAATTTTCTGAGGAATGCTTTAAATCTACTCTTGTAAAGCAATATTGTTTGGTCTAGGTAAAATTGCTTATATTATTAGTCTGATCATATCATGATTTTTTATATTATTTTTTGATCTATTGTGTTCACTCTACTCTTAGTCTATTTTATTCCATCCTGGTTAAGTACATCAACCATGCCTTTAATGAATCGTAATCTCCTAATCTCATGAACATTGCAATGTGTAAACTAGGCACAATATACTCCATAGGCATTACTGCCTCAAGGCTATATATCAATTAGAAAAGAGTGAATCCTATAGCTCTCATATAATGTGTTTGATAAGCCCACATAATCATAGTAATTTGATCTTCTCAATCATCTCTTTCAACATTACAATTTTTTGTTAATATCTTCCCTAATGATTGATTAGATGCTTTTGCTTGTCCATTACCATGTGCATGGTAAGACATGATTTTATGGTGTGACATCATGAACTCTTCAAAGAGAGTATTGATAGAATGTTTTATAAAATCTTTTCTTCTAACACTTACCAGTTTAAGTGGACATCCAAACCTTGTGATGGTCTTTTCATATATGGACTTGGAAGCATATTCTTCACTACATCTTGGAGTTAGGACATCTTCCACACATTTCATGAAATAGTATATTTTAGTAATAATATATAGGGTATGAATGCACTTATTTGGGCAAGCAACAAGTCCTAAAAAACAATTCCCCATTTTTCAAAAGGTTATTCTACAAGTATGCATACCAAGAGAATTTTATCATGTTGGTTGGGCTTACCCATTCTATAATAGACATCATAGTGTTTACAAACTATATGTGCATCCTAAAATAACATGAGCCACTAAATACCATGATCTATGAAATAATTTAGGTGACAATTCAAGTGATAGTTCCACCCCAATTGATGACAGAACTTCCAAGAGCCATAACTTTTGCATCGTAGCTTCAATCGACTCATCATTTGAACCATTGGAAAGCTAAGAATGAGTATAAATCCATGAGATGAAATTGATATCAATTCCAACTCATGGTGTTATCCTCATTCTTATACTTTTAATGGTGTAAATGGTGAGTCAATTGGATCTACAGTGCAAAAGTTATGGCTCCCAGAAGTTTCGTCATCAATTAAGGTGGAACTATCACGTGAATTGTTAGGTGAATTATTTCCCAGATCAAACCAATCTAAATTATTTTTCTTCTAGTGGCTTATCTTAATAAATAACCCCTTGTAATTATTTGATGATCCTCTTGAAGAAGTTGTAGTCACTCATGCTCTAGATCTACTATGAAAAGTACATCTTTAACAAGTTGATATAATAATTCATTAATGAATCTATATGTTATGTCTTGAGTAACCATTTATTTTTTATCCCTCTCAGTGTCATGTGAATGAAAACTTTCTTATTCAAATAAATTTATAATGTTCTCCATGTTATCAAGAATTGTAGGTGTTCTAAATAAATACAGACCTAGGGATTCATCTTTGAGTTTGTTTGGTTCCTACCGATTATAAGCTGACTGAGGTTATCAAGCCCCACATTATCCCATCCTAGATTAACATTAATTCAAAATTGAAATTCTTAAAATATTATCAACCATCTTGATATGTGTCCTCCTATAATTGGTTTATTAACTATGTATCGCAATACCTAGTGATCCATGAAGAACTAAAAATGGGTAGCCATTAACAAATGAAAAAACTTTTACAATGCAAACATAATGTTTAGTTCTTACCTATTTGCTCTAGTGTAATAATTTTATACAACTAACAGTTTCTTATTATCAAAATGAATCAGGGGTTCTAACCCACCTTCTCCTAACTGCACTAAGATATCTCCTACTATAGTGCTAAAATCATCCACATGTATGTGGAATGTCTTATTGTAATAAGTAAATAATATGATCCATGTTGTTACTAACCTTTTTCTAACTCAACAAATATTTTTTGAAATTTTGGTGTCCATTTAAATTTGGTATCCTTGTGCAGTAATCTCTCCATGCACATAGATATAGTTTCATAGACTTTTATAAACTTTGGATAATATCTGGTATGATTAAAGTGCACACTTCATTTGAGTTAGTAGGAAGGGTAATTCATACCATAACAACAATTGTATCTGGTTTGATCAAAATACTATCAATACACATAACATGGCCCTACAAAACATAAAAAGGTGTAAATATTAGAACATATTTTAATGTAAAGTGATGTGAAAATCCCTATATCACTCCAACATCAATGTTAGTTTTGACAAATGTTATTTAAAAAGAGATCATAGATAGGCCAACCATCTAGATGGGCTTCTAGGAAATCATGAATGAAATATTTGAATGTGTTTACCACAGCTTTAAAAAATGCAATAGGTTCATTATTTAAACCAAATAGAGTTACTTTGTATTCAAATGATCCCCATTAAATATAAAAGGAAGTATTGTCCTGATCCTAATTGGAAATTGGAATCTAGTGATATCTAATTATACCATTTGTAAATGAATATAGCTCATGTCCAACCATGTATTAAAAGAATTCATATGTGAAAGGAATAGGAAATGGATCATCAACACAATCATCATTGAGTGAGCAGTAGTCCCCACACACTCAGATTTATCTTGTAGTCTTAGGTTGAACAACTATGGGGCTCACACATTCTACATTTTCAACTAGATAAATAATTCCATATTCTTGCATTTGATCAAGTTTGGCCATTACTTTGGTCTTCATATTTGGATTGATCATGTTGGGTCACTTTTAAATAGGGAACTCACACTCTTTTAATTATATTTACATTTATCTAAGAGATTTATATATGACTTTTACCTCTGATAATTTACTTGATAAAACATCTTGATAATCAATTAACATCTATAAGGCCTCTATGATTTGCTCTTGTCCCTAGTAATCTATTATTATTTCAAGCTTATGGGTTGATTCTATCACAATATTTCGTTTAATATTTAACAAATTTTCTTAGTATATCTTACTTGATCCACTAGCTAAAGTATCTTGCATACTGCATTTGCATTCACATTACATAATGTTCATAATGCATATTTTTTTGTATTCCATTTACTTTGATCTTTACAATCGATTCGTATCATCTTCATGTTATGGCTGAATGAACCCTTCTAGATCGAGATCTCCATCACTGTCACTGTCACTTTATTCTATCAGATCATCAATTATTTTATTACATGTCTAAATTAGGAGTTGTTATTTTTTGTTAGCTTTGTAATTGTGTAGTACTAAATCCAAGTCCTATGTAGCCTCCTAATGATATGATGATTCAAATACAATTCTTATATCTTCTATGCATCCATGACATAAGAAAACTTTAATTTTTTGTAAGGCATTATATACTAGTGGATTGTTATCTTCAAACACAAAATTTTGTATGAATTTTTTCTAAAGATGCGATAATATTTAGCTTACCTTCTACGATCTTGATGCATATAGCAATTTATTGGAAGAGGTGCAAAGGTCTAGTTGATTATGTGCACCTAGTATCATGTTTCTACTACTTGTGTAGTCCATATATCCATGCACTGATGGATATGTAATTTAAGATATTGACCTCTTGAAACAAAACCCATAATTATTTAACACTATCTAGTAGTTGAAACATTGAATTCAAAATTTTTCACTCTATGTCCCACTATATTTTAATATTTCTGTGTATGTCCCACCAAGTTGCAGTGGTTCCTTTTAGTGTATATTTAAGTGCATTGAATCATTATTCTACCTCTGGTACTCATAAGACTCAATATGAATAGATTTAGATCCTCTATCTCAAAATATTTAGTTTTTTATCATTCTTTACTGAAAACCCTGCACAAAGGTCACAACTATGATCTCTAAAATACCAATTCAAGATGTGCACATCTGAGTCACCACTTATGGTCAATGCAGAATCCTAGGGTAGAATACCTTATGTGGTTGGTTCAGTCTAATCCATCATATTTATACTAGTATTATATAAAAGGTATACTTTAGATCTTATTATTGAATGCACTGATGTAGAAACATAATCTTTGATGTGAACCTACCTAACTAGATACTTTTTTATAATAGGTTTGAATCTAGTTCTTATTCTTATTGCATAGTACCTAGTTTCCACTTTTAGCATTCTACAAACTACACCCAATTTTTCCTTTCATTTGTACCTACTTTAAACTAACTATTGTCCCCATAATAATAAGGAGACATAGGATATTTTGGGATGATATATGCCTTTTACTTAGACTTATTTAAGGGTATGACCATGATTCTATCTTTTTGATGAACTTCTAACTAAATGTACATAGTATTAATAATTATTTAGACATCATAGGCACTTTTGTTATTGATTAAGGTAGGGTAATGATTATTTTATATATTCATGTTAATGACCTCAAATTTAACTTACAAGTTGAGCTCAAATACTTCAATTTCATCATATTCTAACTGTGAAATGGGTTTGACTCTACCATAATATTCTAAGCTCAATGTTATTAGATTGTAACTCAGATTTGGTTGACAAATGACTTACCATGTTAATCATGAAATCATATTGATTGTGCTTATAAAGTCAAATTTTGCATTTGAAATTTCATATACATTCAACTCAATATCTATTTTCTAATCCATATCACAAAGATTTTTTATTTTGACATACAAAACTACTTTATCATCCCTTGTTTGTCCTCACTACACACACTAGAGGAGATTGTGTAGGAAGTTGGTGATATTATGGGATATATATTCATTATGAATCATAATAAGTTATTTCACCAAATACATTAAATTAGTCACAACATCCACTTGCTAGCTTATGCTAACAATTTTCCCATACCTTTTAGCATTAATATTTATGTTATCATCTTTAAAGATTGATTTTTAATGTGTTTCCCATAACTTGATACATTAATTTCATTTTATATATTAGGATCATGACATTTATGCATTGTAATTTTATAATACCATGATCCTAAGGTATTTATAAAGGAGATAATACTTTTTAAACTCTCCCTTGCCTTGTAATGGCTTGCACAAATACATTTTACTTTGGCTATGCATTAATCATATTTACATTGTGCACTCACTTCTCATTTCTTTTTTTTCTCAAAAATAGGGAAATATTTTGTTTGATTTTGATATTTGACCATGTAGTATACATAATAATATTTCATCTAAGGATTGGTGAAATAGGTCCTCACATAATCATTGTATGCTTTGCATAGATAACATTACATAGGGGTTGAGCTAGTTGATTATCTATGTTGTGACCTTATTGATATCCACCATGATATCTTTCCCTATATCCCCCTCTATATATTACTTTATTATATTTATATCCCCACCTTTTTGATTTTTTTCCACCACATACTTCTTACTAATTCATCTACACATAATATCTCCAAGACTGATGCTGAAGGGAACTTAGAGTCTAGTTTGTCTATTGTTGCTAAATATTTTTTTTATTCCAAGGTTGAAAATATTGACAATAATATTGGTATGAAGGTGATGATGTATTAATATAGATTAATAGACCCTATGTCTGATACTATGGTGGTGAAGGCATCTATCCCAGACTACCCTTAGTTACATTTATAGTCTCTAAATTTGGTCCTAGAATTATTTTCCTTGTAGTGGGTATTTGTTGAGATGAAACTGTGAAGACCTTATTCATTATATATTTTTTAATTCTTACATATATCGACATCTTCCCTCATCATGATTTTTATATTTTAAAAAATTATAATACATGCTATGTGACTTTTTGATATATTTCTAGAGAAGTTGAAACTTAGAAATAGGATGTCTAACTACCCTTCAAATTTAACAAAATTATACTTTAATTTTTGTAGAGGCATTCCTATGTTGTTACTCATAGCCACATTATATGCACCATAAGCCTAATTTAGGATTATCATTTTCATATATCTCATTCATATTCCTCATAATAAAATTTAACTTAGCTTCTACTTTTGATCCCATCGATGGAAGATCTAAATAGCTTTCTATATGTTCTTCTCGTATGGAAATAGACCAAGTATCAACCATGGTGGAGAAATGGGATCATGCAATACTGAACCTTATTCTTGGTCATAGGCCTTCTACGAACCAAACATCCTTATCTATGTCCTATAGAATAAAATTATTATTTTTATCACATCAAAAAACCTAAAATCATATTCTCCAACCATTTCTCCAATTCTATTTTAAATTTCCTTCAAGTATTGAATAACATGACTGGAACATTTTTACCTTAACTTCTAATAATAGGAAAAATTTAACTTTATTGAGATTTAGGGCATTTACATTTATTTAGAAAATAAACTCCAAGGCACATCCAAGTAAATCCCTTATGAGTTTGTAATTCTTCACATCATTTGATATTACCCATTTTATAATCCATTTAATTTTATAGTTTACCATGTATTTTTTAGGGTCTGAAGACCCATCATACAACATTAAAGGCACAAACATTAATATATTAAGTGACACAAATGATAGGATGGTAGTTTTTACTATAAATGACTTAATACTAACAATATTATGATTGGTGGTGATTACACACCAGTAATTATGATGTTAGGCAATTGCATAGTGTTGACTTTGAGTATAGGTCGTTGTACACTAATCTTTTTATGAGTAAAAATAATTCCTACTTGTAAATTATTTCTTTCTCATTCCTTCATGGTTTCTACATTGAGCCTTCCAAACTTTTCAATAAATGAATCAAACTAACCTGAATCAAGTTCTCTTTATATATTTTTTACGTTTAGTAAATAAAGTGGTCTTAGGGATGTGTACCCTTCAAATGAATTATGTTTATTTATAACTTATTCTAACATTGAACTTGAACACATAATATTACCACCTTAAATTTTAACATTTTCCTAAGAACTTTCATTACTAGTTATAACTAAAAGCCCTTCCCTTAATTGTGATCTACCTCTACCTAAATATTATCCCTATACATCAATACATCAAGAATATTATTTCTCATTATGCATATTCTCATATGATGCATACCACCTTATTTTAAATTTTTGTACATCTTCTATCATCAACCTCTCTTTTATAACATCTTTTTCTTGTATGTCTCTATCTCTAGAAATTTATCCTATACTCCCAGTCGTATTCATAGTTGCTTCAATGTAATTTGTCTTATTCCCCCTTCTTTACCATTGTAGTTCCCTTTCTAGTCCCATAATTTTTTTCTCTCTGAGCCATTTCACCTTCCATTTTCTAGGATTAGGTTCAAGTTCATTTTTTTCAACTCATAGTCAATCACTTTCTTCTGCATGCACACCCATGGTGCCTAAAGTGACTAATCCATGTTGGATGGAGTAGAAACCATGACCTCTCCCAAAACCAACATCTTATTCAAAAAAAGTAGTCACTACCAATATTTGGTTATGATTCCTTGGATAAATCAATCATGACATTTTCAAAAGTTACACATCCTTGTACTATAAACTCAATAATATCGCCCTCAATTTTGTACTTATCCAATAATCTATTGATCAAAACCATTCAGTATTTAATTTTTGAAGTCGTTCCAATTTTTACTTGGTCTAGAATATAAATTATGTTCTCCTCAAACTAAATTAATAGTATTCTCATCTATTTAGACACATGGATAACAATCCTAGTAATTTGTACCAAAAAATTTCATAAATTTTGCCATAAATATGTTACTGGATAATCCTTTCTACTATTGTTTTGACTATTTGTACATATTATTCTATGAAGTCCCATTGTCTATCATCTAACCATATTTATATATCTCTCTTCACTAGTATATCAACATATTTCATCCAAATAAGTTCAACATTGACCATACCATTGTTAACATAGGTTCCTATAATTACTCCAAAACATGTTAATTATAAGGATAACATACACAGTGGATAGTCCCAATGGGTGCAAAAGAGATGATAATATTACCTACCATCTACGATGTCCAAAGATGCACCCAAAATCAAGAAGGAAATAAATCTGAATAGAAGATGGAACATGAATTGCATAGCATTAGAAAATATGTTAAAGGAAAACAGAGTACTCAATACAAATTAACCATATAGAAAGGAATATTAAGAAAACAATAACAAAAATGATTCTAATAATATCTATCACCATATCAAATCAGATTCTAATACAAAAACATTTTATAAATAGTGTTTTATAATTATGTTATCTCTTCACATTCCAACCTATTTAGATATAAAAGGTAAGACTCTCCTTATTATTTTTTTGACTGATTAGGCTTACATGGCCAAATACATACAAAATTTATATAACAAAAAAATCATATACTTCACACAAATGTCCTTATATTATACGTCATAATTTTAACATGTTCCATTCATTATCTAACAACATATGTAGTATATGCATCTAAAACTAAACTATGTGAAGTGATATAGATATCTAATTGTTAATATTCTCTACAATCCCGCTCGGTTACATTAGGTATCTCTAGGTCACTCAAGAATTCTAACCACTATAGATGGAGTAAGGCATGAAATTGGTGACAACTTAGAATATGATGTCAAGTATATACATCATAGATAATGACATGGAATTTTATATTCCATCTGATTAACTAGTGTGTCAGGTATATGCCCCCAAATCTTATATCTAAGTATATAGATTTTGGATTGAGTTGTAATAAATTATATCTAAGAATTTGAACTAAATATGAGAATGGTCAGGATATCAATGATTCCCCCCAATCTAAGTAATTGATATGAATATCAGCTAATCTAGTGTGAACCTAATCAAAATATAAGAATAATCATCAAACCTGTAGTTGAATCTATGCAAACCTTTATTGTACCTAGTGTAATATTCTAGCCAATCCAAATTGTTCCAAAATTAAGTCTACTGGAAGTAACACCACATCTTAAATAGTAGGATCATGTAGTATTAGTGTCCCTATTTGAGCACCAATGTCTATCTGGTCTAAAATCTATGTCATTGTACTAATTTATTATTTCATGTTTTTCTTACCTTTACCTATGTTTTATTTTTTTAAACTAATCCTACATGTTAAAAAATGTTCTATGAATGCAATATAGGAGCCTCATCTTTATGAAAAACCCCTATGAATAACCCCTCTTTTTAGGTTAATTTTTGAACCTCTATAAGAACTATCCTCAAAATAGAAATCTTTATAAAAATATGTGTTATCTAGAGCATATATGATAATTACATGATAATGTAATATAATGTGAAAAAATAACTTCAAAATTTTTGAGAATCTGAGTGTAAGTATGTAGTTTAAGATGTTTTGCATGGATATTATTACACAAGGGTATCAATATAGATGTAATTAATATATGTAATAACATATTTCATTAGGCTTGAGTAGTTACCTATGGGAATGGGTCATGATATCCATCATGACACCCATGTACAAATGGTACATGCATGATATCAATCATGGAATCAAAACATAGTGTGTGAAATAAGTAAATAAAACTGTCATGTTCATGATGTTACAATAAATCATACATATAAAACACATGAGGCATAGAAAGTAGGCTAAATGCCCATAATACAAGGGACATAGGAACATGTCACTAAATTTGACAAAATAAGACATAAAAGGACATGTTCAAATGTCTACATATGCAAACAATAAATAAGTTGGATTATATTCACATAAAAGGACATGGTAAAATATCTACATTCATAGTCAAGAAAGCAAACACAAAAACATATATAAATTTCCAAGGAATACATAATGTGAATATAAGTGGAATAGATTAAAAAATGTCATATTTAAATGCCCTTAAATAGAAGAAGCATATAAATACAATCAAGTCTAAATTATGAAATCTAAAAATGAAATCATGCATGAAATTATTAAAAATTTGTGTAATAGGTAGAATGTAGATATGTTGAATCTAAACTAAAAATAGTCATCAAAACATCTAAGTAAGAGTAGAAATGATCAATATCAAGATATAACAATGCTAGAATTAGAATGTAGAGAATGTAAGTATTGAACCTAGAAATAAAAACTATGTATAAGATTCCCTCTTGTGGGTAAATATGTTAGGTTAATACCTAAGAATCAATGTATATACTCCTAGTGGGTATATGATAACATGTTTGGATCAGTGCAATGGACCTTAGTCATGTAATCAATATGAAAGAACTTGATAAAAAAATTTAAGCATGTAGTATGATAAAAATGACTATACTAATATAGCTAGCATATGTAGGGTCTGGTAAATATGAGAAATATAAAAATAGTAATGCATACAATCTATATTTTTGGTGTTTTGGCATGTGATATTGTTTTTATATTTTATAAATATAAGGTATGTACAATAAATATGAAAATGACCTATGTACATGGAGTAAAAGAGAGAAGAAAAGTATGTAAAAAATGGTAGGAAGCATACTAACCAATGAGTCTCATGGGAGATTCACTATCATTATGTGTTATCTCAAACAAGGGAAGTATGATTGTGGTTACTACATGAAAGGCTAACTGAAATTCCATAATATATAGTATTGAGTGATCTATATCTATATCTTTATTTACTTGTGTAGTGGTGTTATGAATTTGTGGCAATGATTGTGGTATTCTATGAACTCTAGGGTCTTAGGAACCCATATGATATAATAATATATAGGTGAAATAGATTCCCTATGTGGAGAACCCCAAGAACCTAAAGATATTTATATTTACATAAAATAAATGGAGAAAGGCCCTATATAATCTATGACATATGTTTAACATAGGGATCTATCTAATAATGGTCTTCATGGGAGAGTATCCATACATATCGATAGTATATGACTAGACCTTGCATGGATTAGTGTCTTTACTGAACTCCATGATATATCCATAGGAATTTTAATCTAAGTTATAACTAATAATTATGATGTATCTGATAATGGTGATAGAAATATCACTAGTGACTGTGTTGTAACTGCCTATGGGATAGGTAAAGGATATGCTTATAGAAGAACTTCAAGATTGACCACATTATTTTTGTGTATGAACTTTATGAGTCTATCCATTATGGATGGTATGGCTTATAGATTATATAACTATGGCCTACCCAATAACATATAAAATATTCCAGTATTAGGTACTACTAGGAACTAAATAGATATATGTGTTGGTCTAACCTATAATGGAAACACAATCTCCATGATGGAGCTCTAAACATGACCACTAAAAACATGTCTTTGTGTAATATATCCTACTTTGAGTAACCTAAATGTTGTAAAAGTTTAATAGTACACATATTTTAATGCTTAACCCATTGTCAACCATAACGCTCTAGATAGGATGATGATCTATGTATGTTTATCTAAATAATATATTTATGTTTATAACATCATCAAAGATATCCTATCATAAGAATATGATGAGTGGTCTAGGTTTAACTATACTATGTTACATGCCAATTATGTTTTGAAATGGGTGTGACTCCTCTAGAATAGTATGATATGAAACTAGTAGTGTATGTCCCTAATATGTGTAAAGAACACTAGATTGTGATCACTATCTCATTCACTATTGATTTTAAAATGGATATAAGAATATTTTTAATGCCTTAACTTCCATTTTTTATACTTATGGTGCCTTTGTGGGTGTGCCCACATTAATAGTTTTAGCCTTAATCAAATATTATATCTTATGTTTTAGGCTTATACATTTGTATGTTTTATGTCCTGGTTCCCTATTATACTCACAAAATACATTAAAATTTTATTTATTTTAAAGATTTAATGTCATATCAACCTCTTGAATGGGTTGGATAGATATGACATTGAATTCCAATAGATGATGTAAAACCTCTACTATTGACTCTTGAAGTTTGGTGAAGATTCAGTGTTGTGGAATAGATAAAAATAATCTAGGAGATGGCTTAGGACCTATGTTGACTATGTAATTTTGATCACTCTTGTTTTCAATTTTCCTTACATTATATGGATTCTTAATTTAACTATTAACAATTGATTCTAATCTATTGATATACTATGTGGCATAAATATGTGAATGTAGGAAACTTACATAGACAAGATAGCTTCATGTAAGGATGGTAACATACTATGTTTGAAGATGTCCTAAATCCCTTTGTCTACCATGGGGATAGTCACTTTATCTAATATATTCATGTATTTTAATAATTATTATGTGATAGGTTAATTTGAATTTTGTTTCAACTATGCAACTTGGCCATATGAGATCTTATCACTTATAATGATGGAGGATTGTGTTAAAAATATGTCTACCATAGGATTTAATGTTTTGATTGATTGATTCATTAAGTCATAATACTATTATAGGGCTTAATAATTTACACTGTATGGAAATAACTTCATGATAAACCAATCATTAAAGACATAATTAAACATGTTACATGTAAAGCTCTAATATGATTTTTTGGGTCACCCTTAGAATACTTTAAACTATATGGAAACAACTTCATGATAAACCAATCATTAAATACATAATTAAACATGTTACATTTAAATATCTAATATGATTATTTGGGTTACCCTTAGCATCATATAATGTAATATTAAGTGGAACCAATCCAGATGGTAGGGGAATTTCCACAATGTGGTGTGCCAAAGGTGTATGTAAGATAATATTTGAATCCAAGGCATGTGATGTTTTAGTGCCCAAGTCTACCAAAATATTTTGTGACCTTTTCTATGAAATGATGAATGCCTGAAAGTTTAACTATTATCCTCATTTAAATAAATCTACAAAAATGCTCACTTGGAACAAAAATATGCTTCTGTAGTTGTGTTTTTAAAACCTTATGAGATTTAATTTGACTAATGATTAACATTTTCATGTTTTCAAATGTGTTTTGGTTTCATGATCCATGGTGAGATTGAGTGGAGAAGAATTTAAAAATGACTAAGTATTTATAAATAATAAGACTAAATATTTTGTTCAAGAAAGATAAAGGTTTCAGGATTTTGAGAGGATAATGTAATGCCAAAATGCAAATTTAAAATTTCTAATATTTAATGTGAAAACAAAGTTCTAATGCCCATAGCATAAGCTATCGAAAGGAGAATCCAAATCTTAGATATTTTAAACCCATGGTAAATTCTTTAGTCAAATTAAAATGTGGTATTCAAAGGACTCACTTGAAAAAAACAAAGTTTCAATAAAAAGTGTTGACTAAGGAATAGTTAGAAATCTAGATAAGTTGTGCATTTTTCAATTTTTTTAAAAGTGAATTTTTTTTCTAAAAGTCTATAAAATGAAATTGTGCATGACAAGTTCACATTTCCATATAAGTTCAAATGTTCACACAAGTTCTAATATCCCATTGGACCCAAAAAGTGTAAATTTGAAACATATTTTTGTAAGCGCACTAGGTTTAAAGTTGTAAATGGGGTTTGATATCTAAAAAAATTAAAATGGTGGAAATTTACAACTTGGTTCTAAAAACCCACAAATGAATAGGTAGATATCTATAGAAGGCTTTTAGTATTGCACATTGCCAAAATGCAAGCATGTTATGAAAACCCACTAAAAATATAAATATGCATGAGAAGTTCAAAAAACTAACCAAAGTAAAATAAAGTAAAATATGCCACATGTCATTATTAGGTTATGCAATGACCTCCAAAGTGGAAAATAAATAATAGGTAAAGTGTTATAGTTAATACTAGTATTTGGATAAAGTTAATGATCTTTATTGATGAAGATGATCATTACAAGGGTTTTGAGGTAGAAAATGGGCCATTTGAAGCATATTTTTAGGGGAAGTTATTTCATTCCCAAAATGATTCAAATGGCCATAGATCCCATAATCCATCCATTATATATGGATAAATCACGAGAAAAGAAAGTGTATTTGATGTTATCATGATAGAATTAAAGGCATTTTTTGACATGCATAAAGAGGAGGACAGCCATCATGGAGGCATGAGTTAAAAATTGACTGGCCAAAATGTAACAGAATTTATATTCTTTATTCTTCCCTCCATTCTTGAATTCCTTGTTATTTTTTGGGAAAGATGTAACTAGATATTTAGCTGTCAGGTCATCCTCAACCTAAGTGGGAAAATTATTAATTGAAAAAAGGGTAAAACATTTGCACAAGAAGGAAAATGTTTGTTTTACACCAAGGAAGAAAATTCTCTGTCAAGCTAAAATGCAAAAAAAAACTAGTTAGGAAAAATAAAAATCTCATCATGACATACATAGCCAAATCTAAAGAATGGTTACCTTAAAAATCATGAGCTTATAGGGATATGCAAATACATCTTCTAGATGGAGCATCTTCTAGATATATTATAGGTAATAAATTTGTATAAGTAAAGAGGGCTTGTCCTTTTTATAGGGGTTGGCTCTTTTTAAGAATTAGGATTTTTAACTTTCAAAAATATCCTCTCTACAAATGCCTTTTGATTTTTGGGATTCTTTCTATGTGTTTTTTATTTTTATTTATAAGGTGAATGCATATGTCCAGTCATTAGAAAACTATGAGAGAATTTTTTATATGTCTCCCTTATTTCAAAACAAATCCACTATGCATTTCACCATGTTATTATTTTGAACATTGATGTATGTATATTTAATTTCAGTAATAATGGAATTTATCTATGATTACTTCTCTTTCTTTTTAATGAAGTGCACTCATACAATATTCATGAACTATTGATTGGCTATCATGTTTTATGTCTCTTAATGGTAGTCATTTTGAGCATGAACTTAGGTTATAAATTCCTTTCTACATTGTGATTTGGGAATGTTTTGTTGATTATATTTTAAAGATATCCTGGATTCAATTAGTTGATAGGAGAAGGTGCTTGAATCTTCACATGAAGTGTATGATTTGGAGATTTCAAGGGTCATTGAAATTTTTGTATTAGATTAGAATCAATGAATGAAAATCACTATTGATAGTTTTCTTATCTTGTTTCCCAATATTTTACATCCTAGTATGAATGATAGCATGGTATTTGAAGGAATTCCCTATGTTTAAATCCACCCCAACTCATTTAAACATACATATTTCATCCTACTCATCCTACCCCTACAAATAATACATGTTGTTAATGATTTTAAGTGTTATTTTCTTGCAGATGCATGAATGTTGTATATCTAAAACGTGTCTATGATTTCTCTAAATATATTAGCATTGTAATTTTACATTTGGCCCTTAGTTGTCAATAATTTATATAAAAATTTATATTTAAATCACATTTCCATGTCTTTAGTAGTTTGTATCTGATTTAGAAGCATTTACTCAGTCTGTGTGATAATTATTTTTGTGTGGACTGTGCAAGTTTGGTTATGATTTAATCAGACCTATGTGTCTACCAATAATTACCTAGATATTGAATTGTAGTATCACTCCTTATGACCAAGATACCCTATAGGTATTCTCACCTTTGTTAAGGTAGAGCTAAAAGTAGAAGGGAACTAATGACACCCTCGGTCGGTGTCTTTGAATCATTATTAGTGTTCAGTCGATCTATATGTTAAACCCTTTCCCATCTATAATGACATAATTTAGGTTTATCATCTTTGTTTTAAATATTTTGAAGTATACAAGGTTGAATTCTATAGGTGTATAACTGGGAACTAACATGATGATTTAGTGGCTCCCTTCTCAAGAGGTAACACATTACCCTACAAAGTATGAACATCATGCATAAGGGATTGTACATAAGGATTAGATGAAACAACCAAAAGAGTTTTAGTTTTCACTTGAGGTTGTTAAATCATAATTTTATATTGGTCTAGCTGAGTTAGACCCGCTGTAGGTGTAACAATGTAATTATCTAGGGGAGTTGAATATTGACCATTATTTTATTTTTTGAGTTCTTCCTAAAGAATGATGATAAGGTCATCTTGTATATCTAAGGTTTTGAAAGAAAACATGGAAATTATTTCTTAGCAGTCTCATCAAATAAATTATTGAATTCTTCCATTATAGTTTGGGAAGTAGGAAAATAAGTGGTTATATGTTTTCAACATTTGAAGAATTTTAATCTAAGAAAAATTTCAAAAAACAAATATTGAATCAAATTTAAAATTTTAGGATTAAAATTTGGGCATAGACATAAAAATAATAAAAACACTCAAAGCATCTAGGGTTAGGATTTGAGTAATGTTTGAAGTAAATCAGGTTTACTAAATTTTTCAACATTTTAATATTTTAATAATGTGAATCATAAGTTTGATTGAAGGGCTAAGTAGTCTAAATCATTTAAATAATATGTATAAAATAACCATCAATTTTTTATAGATTTTGACTAGCTTTGACATTTTAAAAATAGTATTAAATATGTTAAAAAATACTTATCTAGAAAACACCTCATACAGAATATCTAAGTGCTATCAAAATGAGATATGAACATATCTGAGTGTCATCAACTAGATCCTTGTATCATAAACCCTCATGGATAGTAGTACCACATCTAGCTAAAGGCACTTTGTGGTTCTAGTGTCCTTATAATGGAGCTAAAGTCATCTATGTAATAATACAAATAAATTTTAGGTGCACCTCTATCTGTGTTTATGGGTTATGTTGCTACATGAATGAATTTTGGAACTCTATATTATTCCTATTATAGTTTTTTTAGTAAGACATGAGCTGAAAAGTGTGTTTGTTAGTAGGATATGTTGGACATCCTCAACACCTTGTTTTGAATAGAGTTTTCTACATACGAATAATCTAAAGAGGAATAAATCCATATGTAGTTCTCCCCACCTAAGTGTTAGTATAAGTGCAAGTGATAATAGAATAATAGTGGTCTTAAATGCCTTTAGTATGATTGAGATTAGAAATATGGAAAATATGAGCTTAATGAAATTATAGATGTTAGTATTTAGAATTAGGGTAGAATATGACTTAACAACCTTGATTTTTCTATTTTTTTGTGTTTGAATATGTGTTTTGCATATAATTTGTATATAGTGGATATAGGTCTAAAATTCAGGTATTTATAGTGTTCTATAAGTTATGTAAATAATAAAAGATGCTTACACTAACCTTAGGAGGGTTTTAATTTTTAAAATATATTCATTAGAGAAAGGTAGGGTAAAGGAAATAGGTGTCATTTTGGGAATACTAGTGCTAGGTGGATCGAGTGTCCTTAATGTGGCACTAATGTCTAGCTCATAGAATGTTAGGCATGAGGGTCTAATACTGTGTTTGAACTAACTAGGGATGTTTGTGGTATAAATAAAGGATGTAAAAGGTGATAATAGGTTGTAGGATATGTCTATGGATAATCTAGGAATAGGTTTTCTCAAATTTCACTCTTATCACTTAAATACTACTTTTTGTTGATTACAAATTCTAAAGAGGTCAAACATACACTTAATCCGTGGTAATTTGCTTCATAGACAAAACCCAATAACAAATATTTTAGATGTTATCCCAAATCCATCCTTCCCCTGTATGAAATAAAGGCCTCCATGGTCCATTTTGAGTATCATCCAACAATTTTAAAGCATCTATACATATCCTTTTCACTTTTTTCTTCATTCCTCTATGTTTTCTAGATCTGAAATCTATGATTGATATCTATTAACTAAAATTGGAAATGGTGATTACATCTCTAAAAATGAATTCCTCACCTAAATCCTCATTAAAGTAAACTATTTCATATTCAAGTAAACTAATCCTACCTTTTAGAAAACACCCACTAAAACTCTTTGGATTAAATATCTTCTCTATATTTAATGGATATGTAGCTTACTATAAAAATGTCTCAAGGGGGTAAAGATTATCCATCCGAACATAAGTATTGAAACCTTATCATGCCAAGCTCTTTGAAACTAAAGATCATACAACCTACTCAAAATTCATAAGAGTATCCACTATTGATATTTAGACTTTTACATACTAAGGATCATTGCCTCGAAGATCAACACCTTTATCCAAACCAAGTCCATTTTATGTAACTTGTATGGGATCATAAGTAGGTGATATACAAAGA
Source organism: Torreya grandis (assembly GCA_037957365.1). Taxonomy (NCBI): domain Eukaryota; kingdom Viridiplantae; phylum Streptophyta; class Pinopsida; order Cupressales; family Taxaceae; genus Torreya; species Torreya grandis. Next base: position 22,652 of record JARHVA010007528.1, on the reverse strand, counting down.
TATTTATTTACCCATTTATGTAAATAAAAAAAGAGAGATCATGAGTGTCACCTCTCACTATAATTATCCTCTTTAGGCCCTAGTTGATTACAACTAAAACATCTACATGGAAATCCCTCAAAACTGAAAATTATGTCCATAAACCACTTAAAGATGAAATTTTAATGGAATGGTGAAGATGGTTTGATAACTCAATAATAAAACACACTCAAATAAACTTGTTTGGTTGATATTTTGATGCATTTTCAATGTGAAAAAATCTCCTAAAACACCAACTAAAATCATAATCAAAATTGGTTTTCTTATCACTAAAGGAAGAATATATAGCCAGACCCAATTTTTAGCCTCTATAATAAATGCTAATGATGAGTATAAAAAGGATACCAAGGAAAAAAAGTTAGTATGTGCTTACCAATGAACCATGGATCATTGTCCCACATTAAATTTATATCCTCTTTAGATTTGAAATTCAGCACAAAGAAACCATTTGTAAGGAGAGAGAAATATGGGACAAGAAAATTCACCTAGACCTATTTCTCCCAAATTACAAAAATGATTATGGATATCCACTAGCTTAGAAGTTATACAATCATTTATTTAATCTAGATGACTTTTCTTACTTCTTAGATAAGCTCCTCCTTGATATAAAAATATGAGATCCATCAGTGATCAACACTGGGGAATTTCATAAGTAGACCTGATCCAAAATATTTTTTATCTTTGAAGCACAATTTATCATTCCATTAGGGGTAGAATCTAATCTAGCACCATCCATGATTGTTTGGCTTGTTTATGTGCAATAATTAGCTATTAGTGTATATGTAATAAATGTTTGGGGGATAATTTCAGGGGAGAATCTATTTTTTAATCATTTTAGCTATTCCCTATAAGATAAGGATACCAAGGGAAAAAATAGATTCCATGTTTACAAATGAACCATGGGTTATTTCCTCACATAAAATATATATCCACTTCAAATTTGAAATTTACCAAAAATAAACCATTCATAAAGAGAGTGAAATATAGAACAAGAATATTCATATAGACCTCTTTTTTTGACCTTAATAAATCATTTGAGGATATCCATTGGCATATAAGTTATAAAATAATTGATTTAATCCCTATGACTTATTTTGATTCTTTGATAAGCTCTACCTTGAGATAAAAATTATGAGATTTATTAGTGATCGACACTATGGAATTCCCTTGGTAAACTTGATTCAACTCAATTTTTATCTTTTAGTCATAATTGATCACTGCAATAAGGGAGAATCTAATCTAGCATCATCCATGATTGTCTTTCTTATTTTTGTGTAATGATTAGATATTATTAGATATATAGTATTTGTTTGAGGGATAATTTTAGGGGATAAGATAGTGTTGGATCATTTTAAATATTCCCTAACAAAATGCCACATTAATGAAAGGATTTAGTTAAATTGATATAATTTGAATAGATAAGTATTTTCATATTTCTAGGTGTTATTAAAAGATTGAGATTAGAAGAGATCCTTCACCTATAAAATACCCATCATCTTTATACATTTATTTTCATGGCCTATTTGTATTCCTATTGATAGGGGATTTGAAATTTTCCTAACAATAAATGAGTCTGTCAATGTTATCGAATACCATGTCGACTCATTGAGTATGTAAATGAAGACCATTAGATTTATTCTCCCTTGGCTCTCCTCAACCCTACTACACTCTCCCACATTTATTTTCCCAACATAAAACAAAAAATTTACTCAATTTCCTTTAATACCTTGCTAATGGTCACAATCTAAGTAATCCCATCATCCATAGAAATTAGCTCACCTACCTTCACCATCAGCTTCACTATTATAATAAATCAACTAAATGTAATGATTGCTATATTATATTTTTATTTATAAATTAAATTATTAGTTTAAATAATTAATTATAATAAATATTAAAAGTTAACATGAAAATTATTAATAATATATTTCCAAGCATGACTGATCCCCATACCATGATCTTTATTTATATCAAATGAGTCTTTACTCAATTCAATGGTTTCCTTTAATTTACTCTTTTGAAGATGGTTTCCATGAAAACAACTCTGGGATATTCAATGTAGATAACATTATTTATTTTTCATGAGGAATAAACAATATTTAAATTTTATTATCTTTATAAATGGATATCATTTGCATGATCCTAAATTAGATAGTCAAGATGGACCTCCTTATTTCCCTGATGTAATTTATTCCACAAGAGCATAAAAAATATAGACTATAATGTGTATGCAAGGGAATAGAGAGTATTTTTAAGACCTTAAATCCATTCTCAACTTATTATCATGAAAGGAGATGTTGTTTTAATTTTTAAATTTTATAATTTTATTAATCTTGTTATTGATACCTTCAATCTAAGGCTAAAATGCTACTAGGCTTATAGCTACCTCATCTTTTTATCTATGTTTTCCAATATTATCGTTATGTTATTTGATGGACCTAGAAAATTATTTCCCTATTTTATCATTCATCTTAAAAATCTTTCATAAGTGTTAAATTTATTGACCAGTGATGTATTCATTAATATTTTTTAAATTTGTAGTGGCCAAGGATTTTACAAATCCTACCTTTTCCATAAGGTGATGGGTTGAAAATAAATATGGGTAAAGGCATTTGTTGATGCATTTTATATAAACCTTTTTAGTGATGGAACCATATTATTTTTTAATAATTAATATATCTATGAAATTTAGGATCTCTTATGTCTCGAATTCGTTAGATATTTGGATACTATGTAATAGATTATTAAGGTAAGAGTGAAAGTTTTCCAAACTATACTTACTATGTTACTAGAATAAATTAGTGTCATTAACATACCATTTAAAACATTTGGATTTTATGGTAAAGTAATGAAGAGATATATTTTCAAAAATTTCCATGAAATAGTTGGATAGTACAAGAAAAAGAGGCGTACCCATTGCCATACCTTCACATTATTAATAGATACTAATTTTGAAGAAGAAAAAGATCAACTTAAGACACACAACCACCAAATTATTTGTTTCCTCATTTATGATATTTAATACCACTTGTATTTATTATGTGATAAGGAATTTCATAAGGAAGTAAAATACATCAAAGACAACTAATAAATCATTGTATTTAACCTTCAATTCCTTAATAAATTCTAAAAAATCATCATATTCAAAAATAAAAGAGGAATTATCTCTCACTATGGGTTTACATCTATTTTCCAAGGAAGATACAAGACCATATGTAGGAGAGTCAATAGTATCAACAATAGACATTAAGATATTACCTTATTTATGGACATTTGGGGCACCATATGCTATAGAGGTAATGTATTTATTGGGAATCAACTTTTTCTTGGTTAAGATGTTCAAAGAATAATGTTTAGTAAATATAGACACAACATTACACCATATTAGGCGTCATATATGACAAACTATCCCTTGAGTTGTCTCACACGGCACCACAAAATATAAAGTTTTTCTCTCATACGAGTAGTTGTCATACATGGAAGGGGAAGTTGTTATCTACGACTATTCTTATTTATTTTATTGGATAGTGTCCTTAGTATGTGAATGGATTACTTCTCGATGAATACCTTTACTCTAACCTTTTAAGATGATTTTGATTAGTGTAAATGTTTATATACATGCCATACTTTTTAAGAAGAGATGTAATACACCAACCATCACCATCATCCATAGTTGGTATCCTAAATTAAACATAATAAATAATAAAAATATTATATTCTATAATTCTCACTCTAGTAAGCACTCTTAGCACATTTGATGCATCAACATTGAGACACACATTAATTATTGTAAGACCTCTAGGAACAAGTCAGATTCTTTAAAATTTGAAAAAACCAAAATGATTATTCTATACCACTTTCATCTCTTCACCTTTATTCACTATTATTAGAACCTTAGTCTAGTTAATCTCTTTTATATTGGTATTAGAATTGGTAGGATTTAGATTCTCCTTCATCATATCTAATGAGATCGGATATATATGAAAAATAAGCACAATCACCTCAAATATTATGTTGACATAATGACTAGTCTTATCTACTTAATGCATTAACAAAGAGAAAAACATAAAAAAACTAAAAATTTGTACAAAAAATGTAGGAATTATTTCAAATACGTTCATCAATGAAATTAAAAGTGAATAAATTAAAGAAATCAAGAAATAATATTACCTCTGAAGGTCTAAACCACAAATGAGACAAAAATTTTAAAGCAGAAAATTGAATGTATTAGATCAAATCCACATGATCTTATAAGAAGGATTGTCACCAAAATATCCATAATTATAATTTATAAGTAAGAGCAATCAAAAAATAAGGGAAAGAGAGATTCAATTTTCTCATGAGGAAATGAGAAGAAGGCTCTTTTATAGAACAAGAATAATGGTATTGGAGTTACAAGGAATCCCATGATTACCTTAGAAGTCTCCTTTATGTGTATAACCTGTGGCCTAGTCCCTTAGAGAATGTAGAAGTATATGCGAAGTGGGGGAAACGATTACTTATGAAAGTAAATCCCACAACCTAAAGGGGAAAAATAAGTGAGTGACATCTCAAAAAATTTAGATTTATGTGAATTTTTAATTCACATAAAATAAAAATTCAAGACACATAAAGGGAACTTATGATAAATAAATTATCCTAGCAAATAGGTGATTATAACACTCCCCATTAAACATTATTTATTGGTTTTAAAATAAATAATAAGGTAGTAAGAATTAAGAAATCTCCCCCTTGATGATAACTTCCTTCAATCCTAACATATTACAAAAGAATCCAAACATTTCTTTACATAATGTCGTAGTGAAGACATTAACCATCTATTCTTTAGTAGGATAGAAAGAGAGAAGACTTTTATTGTCTTCAATAAGTTCACATTGAAAGTGATGTTGAATCTCAATTTTCTTGGAACTTACATAGAAAAAAATATTCTTTGATAAGGCAATGACACTTTGATTATCACCAAAAGTTAGAGTATTCAAAGATTGTGGGTGGCCCAAATTTTCAAGAAGTCTTCTAAGATAAATGGCTTACTTTGTAGCATGATTAGAATATTTATACTAAAATTCTATGGAAGATAAACATATAGTATTATAGTTTTTACTCTTCCATTAAATTGTGCTAGAATCCAAAGAGAAATAATAAACATGTGTTAATCTACAATCATTATGATCATCAACCTAATTAAAATTGAAATAACCTACTAAAGGAAAATTAATATTCAAGGTATACTCAATGCCAAATGTGAGAGTGCCTTTAAAATAATGAATAGTTTTTTTAACAAATTTAAAATTATTAGCTTGAGGTTTAGACATAAACAAGAAACCAAGCCAATGTAAAATTCAATATCGAAATGGGTATAAGCAAGATAGTTCAAATTGCCAATTAATTGTCTATAGAGAGTTGGATCAACATTTTCAGTTTCCATGTTAGTAAGTAATTTTACAAAAAATTCACAAGGGTTAGGAAAATTATTACAATATGTCATATTAAAAATAGATAAAAATTCATATTCATATTTACATTGAGAAATAGAAATATTATCATTTTCTTCTAAAAACTGAATGACTAAAAAATAATTTAAAAGACCCAAATCAATCATTTCAAAGGTGTTTCATAAGTAATTTTTAGTGAAATAAAACATTATACTATTATTAATAATTATAATTAAGTCATAAAAATATAAAACAATGATAAATATATCATTTGGAGATATTTTAGAAAAAAAACAATATCACCATTAAAACTATGAGTAAATCCTTAATCTTTGAAAAATTTATATGTTTTAGAGTACCATTCTCTAGAAAATTGTTTCAACCCATAAATATATTTATTTAAATTGAAATCAATGTTTCCTTTGCCTTTATTAATAAATCTAGGGGGATTAGAAATGTAAATTTTTTCATGAAAGTCACCATTTAATAAATCACTCTAAACATTTATTTGCTAGAGAAGCCAATGCATGTGAGAAACTAAAGATAAAATAACTTTAATTATGGGCATCTTAACTATAGGTGCAAAATTTTCATTATAATCAATTATATTAATTTGATAAAAACCTATAGAAACTAGTCTAGATTTATATTTTTTCAACTTGATTATACGAATTAAACTTAGCTTTAAATAATCATTTACACCTTACCAAATGATTCCTTTTAGGGAGAGGGATCATGTCCTTAGTGTTATTAGAAATCAAAGAGTCTTATTTATAATGAATTACTTGTTCCTAATGAATGTGACTTTCAAATTGTTTTATTTTTTTAAGATTATTATTGTTCATAATTTTAGACATCAAAGCATAATTACAAAATTGTTTCCTACTTCTACCAGTATTATAAAGGTATACATCAATTACAGAAGATATTAATGCTTAAGCTTAGATTTAGGTGGAACAAAACTAGAAGAAGGAGAAGGAACTTTAGTAATTACTTTATTATGCACAACATCATTATGATCATTGCCTTATTCAAAAGGAAAATAAGTAGAAATAATATCGAGAGAAATTGAAATGGAAGCACAACAATGTATATCATTTTCAAAAACTCTAACACCCCTTTCAATATTTATTTTTTTAGTTTGAGGATATTATACAATATAATATTTAAATGATTCATCATAAATAACAAAGATAAAAGTGTTTTTTATAATCTAACTTCTTTATTTTTACATGGGATTATGAACAAAAGAATCACAACCAAAAACATTGAAATGCTTAAGATTAAGTTTTCTACCACTCTCAATTTATTCAGGGGTGATACTTAAAATAAATTTAGTGGGAGTTATATTAATTAATTAGACAACATAATACATATCTTCAAATCAAAATTCATAATGAATATTTTTAGCATGTAGAATACACTTATCCATTTAAGTTATAATCCCATGCTTACATTCAACAACACAATTTTGCTTAAGTGTATAAGAGATATTTTTATCATGTTTGATATCAAGTTATTTACACTATGAAAGAAACTCATTGTTAACATATTAAATAACATTGTTAGTCTGTAGTATACATAAATAATAATGGCATTCCTTTTAAATGAAGACATGAAACTCAATAAAAGTGTCTAATAATTGATCTCTATTTTTCAAGAAGTAAATCCAAACTCACTTAGTTCCATCATCAACAAAATTTAGAGCATACTTTGCACATATAAGGCTTTTGAATAGCACCTAAGAGATAACAATGAACTAAATGAATCTTATCACTAAAACACCAAGAATAATTCATAGGAAAATCTTCTTTGTGTATTTTACCATCCATACAACCACTACACATAGAATCAATGGGACAAATATTAGGCAAACCTTGCATCATTTTATGTTTTCTTATAAGTATAATAATTTAGTAATTAATATTGTTATATGTAAAATCAATGAGAGGGGGATGAATCAATGATACCATATATTTGAGTTTGAATTTCTATCCTTTCATGTTCTTAATCAATTGCCATAATCATTCATGAAGTATTCACAACATTCATAGTAATGAGAAGGAGAGACAATGCAAGATCAATCGCATAACACATGATATATGTTGGAAACCCTCTTAAGAGAGAAAACCCATCAAAATATATAATTTTACTATAATCCTATAGTAATAAGAACCAATTTATATTAGATATAACTGATAAAGGAACTAAAATTCCTATTTAGTGAGACTACAATCCCACAAAGTTCTACAACACCTGTCTAACTGAGCTGCAACAACCAAACTTTTAGCATGTTTAACCTTGCAAAGAGGATTCAAACACCTTTGATGTTGACATGACACAATAATATCTATGAACACATACACCTATGAACTGACATTTTTGACACTTAATGTTGGACCTCTGATTATCACTCTTCACCTTCACTCACACTCAATGTACAAGAGCATTATTATACCCAAAGAATTATGACCTACATGTCATAAAAATAGTCCTCGATCTATTATGGTCTTAAACCTCATCCAAATGGATATATACCCATGATTTTATCTATAAATCACACACATAATCCTCTCTCAAATCTTTCCTTTGTCTCTTATGCCAGTCTATCTCCAAGTCTAGAAATGAGCACATTTAGTTTTACTATTTATAGACAAAACATGATAATCACTACCTTGGTTAGTCATTAGGCATGCCTTAATCCTTAAGGAATGTTACACATTAATACACACCTTAAAAATAGTCTTCATAGGGCAGTCATGGCATCTATGTGTCACCCTTAAGGAGATACACCTTCTAATAAGGCCCTTATAGATCTTATAGGTCTCATAGAGACCTATTCACCCATTTAGCACTTCATTGAGAAAAAAACACATTATAATTTTAAAATACATATGTCCACTCCTTATTTACCCTATAACATCCTCAAATGATAATATTCACCTTTGTTCACCATTGTGTATGCTCAAACAACTCAAATATTGACCTGGTGTATAGGAACAATATGAATAAATACATAGACGATTTATTAAGATTTGTTCATACTGTATATGAATGGTCAAACCTTTATAATTACCAAAAATTATCCTCATGGAGTCTAAAAAACTCCCTAATAGACAATTCATCAATATATATCCAAACAATATGAAAACAAAATTGAACATTCTTCTCAGGTTACTTATAGTCCATGCATGAACACACAATCAACTTTTTAACTTAATATCTTTCAATATAAATACTTTAAAACCATAAAATTCATATTTCCATAAGTTCCTTGGAATCCTATAGAACTTTCATTCTCATAGCATGAGAAAATTATACATAGATCGAAAGATAGAGCATAAAGACTAGACACTGGTCTTTTCCTTTAAAAATTTCAAATATTTAAATTCAAATGGTCACAATTAAACATTGAATACCATGCTCACATCTTGTGTCATAACGAATCAAATAAAATATGCACCATCTATATTTTTTGATATTTAACACATGGGTGCTAATGTTCAAACGTTAAACCTTAGCTACTTTGAGCTCATCTCATGTAATCTTATAATGTTGACTCCAAGTGCTCCATCGATCTCTGTGGATCCATTAGGTCCTTCAACTTAAATTCTCATCATTAGATTAATATATGCAAACACCCATTCACCATTATATCCTTATCTTATACCTTTTTTTAGTCATTAAAAAATGTGAACTTATCTCCATCTCATTGCATCCTAACATCTTAGAACAAACATGCTCCATCGATATTATATAATATGTTTGATCTTTATCTTTCCTAAAGATCTATCACATTGATCCATTTGACTTTACACACTCTATTAGATTTGGATGTATGAACTTCAATAAAATTTTATATCTTCACTATGTCCATATCTTTAACATCATACAAATTGACTAAGTATGGGGACCAACTTCAATATGCTTTGAAAGCCTACTTTGGATAGATATATCTTTTGCCTCATTTAATCTCATGACCTCACATTTGCACCATATAATCACCTTTTATAGCAAAATCAAAAAATGTAACAAATTAATCTTAAAACCTTCATCTAAGTGAAATATATCACCATTAAAATTACTTCTCAAAATCTTCTATCATAGAGCCAACTATGCTTAGAACATCCCTATGAAGCAAAATTTTCTCTTACATAACTTTTGATGTGATTCATTTTGTGATCTAAAATTTAGTAAAAATAAACTAGGTTCAAAACTAAACAAACCCATATGATCACCTTCTCCTAGAGTTCCTACATGTATAATATATGTTTTCATCAAACTAATTAATCAGCGCTTCTAGCCACATTATAAATTTAGCTAAGTATGGGAAAACAATGTCAAACTCCTTGGGAGACCAACTTTGCATTTGCATATATTTAGTAATGATTTAGTGCTTGACCTATAAATTAGTGCAAATTAAATAATCACAAAACTCAATAAAACCATATGATCATCTTCTCATAAAAATCCACACGTTTGATATATGTCACCATCAAACTACTTACTCAACTCATCTTTACATATTGTAAATTTGGCTAAGTATGGGAAAACACTGTCAAAATGCCTCAAATCCCAACTTTTCACTTTCATGTGTTTTGATGAGATTAGTAAGATGACCTAGGATTTATATCATAATAACTAGGGACTAACATGATCACAACCATATGACCAACTCCCCCTGACTCATCCACACATGGTAATGGTGACATGATCCAACTACCTACATAGATTTTCGAACACTAGACACAAGGTATCTAAATAAGAACAATGATATATTAGATGAATACCACTTATTCACACAAGATATAATGGAAAAAAAAAACATCTTAGGTACCATTTTAACATGCTCAATACTCCATATTCATCCCTAGACAACTCTAAACATGCCAAAATAGAAGATCAACCTAGCTCAATTCAAGCACAATAGGACAAGCATATTGCACACTTTATCATTACTATTTAGGCTATCAAATAACTTTATCCACTCACTATAACACCTCTATGACATCATTGAAAACTCTCCAATAATATCCATCTTTTTCATTTATGTCAACAACCATCATATATAGCAATATACATCTCACCTTCTCTCTCTCTTCTCAAGCACTTGCACAATAAGAACTTTCTTCCCCTTTGATACAATGACAAAGTGGACACCAAATGATCACAATGACCTAAAAATACTATAAAATATGGAAATACCATCTTAAAAATAAGACCCAAATTCCCTTTTACCTTCAGCCTACTTTTGCTTGCCTTGACAACATCCTCTTGCTCCATGCCAACACTCTTTTCAACAAAGCATTGGAACCAATGAATAATGAAGACACAAAACCATATAAATTTGATGGAACACATGAAGAAAGAGCTGGAAGGGACTCAATTTAATAAATCTAGTCAATTTCACATTTTGAGCATCTTTAGATCTCTACACATCATGAACAATCACCATATACACTTACGAGACTTATGTTTCAAGCTACCATAAGGACCACCAACATAACTTCATGCCACTCAACAAATATAAAACATTCTCACAACCTAATTTAAAACTCTTCTTGGAATAAACATACCTTACTCTTTTGGAAAAACTGAGCAAAAAACACTCTTCTTAAAACTAGGTTTGGCTAGCTTCCTTGTAGCCCTACCTAGATCTTCCAGAGCCCACCATTTTTAGTAGACATATCTTCAGGACCTAAGACTCTATATCTAGATCACTCTCATATGCCCCATCGAGCACATCAATTTGGGAGCATATTATAACATGGTTTGGATGCCCAATAGGTTTCATAACTGATCATAGTACCCATTTTATAAAGAAAATGATTCACATCTTATTAAATGATTTGATGATTGTACATCAAAAAATGACACCATACCACCCTTAAGCCGATGACACTATCGAGGCCTTGAAAAAGATCCTATACACCACCTTGATGAATATTTTTAATATTAGCTAAACTGACTAGGATGATATGGTATCTACGGTCTTGTGGGCTTACCAAAAAACTTACAAGTGCCTAAACAAAAGTACCCTAGTCAATTTGGTATACAATAAAGAATTCATTCCAGTTACATTTCTAGTACCATCTCTCTATGTAACGTGCATAAGACAATTTTATAAGGATTCATCCATGAAAGAATGCCTAGATAGTTTCTAACAACTTAATGAAGCCCATTTCCTCACTCATTGGTGTAAATATGTGGAAAAGTACAAATAAAAAGCATGGCATGGCCACCACACAAAGCATAAAACATTTTCCCTCAAAGTGAATGTCTTGCTACACAATGCCAAGTTTGCACACCATCCTATAAAACTTTAGATTTATTGGGATTGTCTATTTGTCATTCATAGCATTCAACCTTCCAGAGCATGTTGATTAAAAAGGTTAGATGACCAATTCCTTCTTGGTAGTTACAATGTAAGCCAAATTCAGTCATATTTCACTTCTAAATAGATAGAGTATTGAAATCAATAAGGCTTTTTTCCATTAGTTTAGGATTTCCTATTTTCAATAAAAGTGCTGCCCTTAATATGCACATATACTTATTATTATACTTGTCTTTTCATGAAGGACCATCACTCAGTTTTAGGGTGGGGTAAGAGATCTGAATTCTTAATTAAAAGTTAGGAGCACAAGTTACTTAGGCGCAATAAACCTACATGTGAAAGGTGTTTAAGATGTGTAAGTTATTCAAGGCATGTAGTGTTCCCATAATAAGTTTGAAAATTTGAAAGAAACAGTTGTCTTCCATTCAAAGAAAAGTGCATGACATAACTATCATCCACCTCAAAGGAAGGCACGAGATGGGTTGTACCATTAATGTAGAAAATAATAGTAATGGAAAGAATTGTGATAATGGCATTATGTGATAATATAATTAAATGCATTAATTACCTGAATAGATGATCAAATAGTGGTAGCTATTAAATAATGCATTTATGATGAGAAGTGGTGGGTGAAACGAAGTAAATGGTAATTATGTTGAACCATCTTGAATATATAAATATAGAAGTAAGATCATTTTTATAGTTTACCTAAGCATTTATTTACAAATTACAATATCCAAGAATAAAGATAATATCAAAGCTAAAAGCGAAGAATGAAAAATTGAATCTAGAGCTATAATAGAAAACATCAAGAGTTGGGATAGGTATTGAAGAGAGCATCAATCCACTCCAACATGTGAAAACATAGAGGAACTATGGGATAGGGCCACAATAGAGAGAGCTTACAGGTTGCAGGTTGTAAAATTCCACCATTAGAGGAAATTCAAGCTTGAAAAGTGGAAGTATTCAACCACAATCATGTATCCATTTGGAAATGTTGGACAGCCATGAATTAATCTTTGATCTCCTTGGAGGGTGATGCATCCTAATAAAAAGGCCTTAATAACTAATCCATTTCTTGAAATACTAGAGGAGGAAGAATTTGGAGGAGAACCAATTTTTAATAGAGAGGAGACTTCAGAAGAGAAGGTTAAATATGTAGAAAGGGAGGAAGCAAGTATGGCATGATAAACCAAGAAAACTCAATCATTCACTACCCTACCATTATTTATTGAAGAAATGTAGTAACTAGAGTTGGTATTGTGTGCAGATAATTAGGTCTCCAAGGTGCACTCCTATACAATATCTGACGATAACCATCTCCTACTTGGGAATGAGATTGAACTACAAAATGATTATAGGGTCAATATCTACATCACTAGGAACCAGTTGGTGTATGACCTAAATATATTTAACATGTTGGATGTTGTTAGGTTATTACAACTCTTCAACTTGCCTTATTTGTCAAAACCTATGGAGGTGATCAAGTTATTTTTATCACGTGTCGATGAGGACTACATCTATTTTGGCTTGTGTAGTATGAAGATCATACTAGAAAGAATAAGTAGGGTATCAAGACTACATTACTCAGGATTGGATATGGATGATGATGTAGAAGACATCTAGGAGGTCCAAAAGACTACCATAGTGATGATGTACCAAAAGTAAGTCCATGCCATGCATATAAAGCATTTGTAGGATACTGCCCTTTGGGTCATGTCATGGATCATCATGACCAATATCAGTGGGAATGATCATTGGAAAGAGGTTGACATGGCACATCTCTATAATTCCAACCAAGTCACTCAGTGATTGAAATATAAGTAGGCTACTTATATTAGCCAAAATACTATTGAAGATGTTGAGAAGACCCATCTGGTACTTAACCACAAGTTTATATGTAGTGTGTTCCTTTTATTGATATTTTTTATGAGATCAGTGTACCAAACTATACCTGAGAAGAATTGAAGTGGGCATATCCACATGAGCACAGGTCCCCTACTGAGTGAAACAAGATTTTCACATGCGCTCAACACATCACCCCCTCTAAAACAATAAAGATAAAATATTGGTTTGATGGAATGAAGGAGGCATTTAGGAATGAATGGCACATCTCAAAGGATTTATCACCATTCATTGCTAAATAAACATAGTTTGTAGTGAAGCAACACTTCTCCCTCATGCACATCAGGATTATCCCTTCTAGAGATATATCAGCATGGATGAAGGTATCGTGTGCCTTCTTAGTTTGGTAATTCATTGACTCCATGAACTAGATGTTTGATGTGAATCCCATTGCCTTTAAAGCTGAGAAGATTGATCTAGAAATTTATACTCTCCAAAAATTATATGTCTATCCAAGTTAAAAAGCATACAGAGAGAAGGATATAGACGTAATAGATATAAAGGTCAAACAAATAATGGCGGGAGAAAAAGTACATAACTTGTTGTATATGATCTAGATCAAAAAGTTTCAAAAGGGTGCGACACCTAAAGAAAATCTCCCATCATTGCCTCCATTGAAGAAGTGAGTTGAGCAAGATTCTACTGTAAATGGTCAACAAACACCATAAATGTGGCAAAAAACTACCCAAGTTCCACAACTAGGCCCCTCACCTCCATGACCATCTTTTCCATGCCCATCTCTTCTACACCCATCTTCACCTCAACCTTCCCCACCACATCTTTCTTTATTGTGCCCTTCTCCACTATTCCCATCTCCAACATGAGCTTTACCTTCTTGACCATTTTCACCCAAATCACTACTGCCACAAGTCCATCCACCTCCACCATCTCCTCCACATATTCCTCTAACTCTATCGTGACCCCCTAAAATAGTTCTATCTCCCCCAAAAGTGTCTACTTTAGGAGTTACAAAGAAGCCAACCACAAACAAATGCTTGAGTAGTAAGTCCTTATAGTATAGGTGGAAGCATTGAATTTTGACTCTGAGGAATACACTATCCCTAGTGCAAAAGGAGGAGGCAACCTCTGAGGACTCATCACATGATGTTGAGCTACTTTATGGTGGAGAGGGGGATGGTAAGGAAGAAGAAATAAATCAAATGGCCATTGGTATAACTTTTATGGCTACCAATGTAGAGGTCCAATTAGAGCATGACCGTAATAAAGGGAAGGGATTGGCTGCATCTGTGAAATAGACTAACATTGAGGCCTCTACTAATCCACACTATCATTATTAGTTTTGCATCCCTAACAGGTTGTTATTTCTATGCTTGCACTTCACTCCCCATGATGCAACCTTCGAAAAAAGGAAAAAAGTCCTTTTTGCTAGACATGTATAATGAGGAGCATGAGTTTAAGCTCCCCCAAGATAGCCTCTATTTCATACCTAATGCTCTTGGGTTTCCTAAGCCACTATAGGTGGATCCCTAAAAGATCCCCCTCTTCGAATCAACCACAACATTTTTTAATATAGCCATGGAGGAAATACCCCAGAATATTTTATTAGATTCTAATTTGTCTAATGTAAAAAAGAAACATACCCATGTAGTAGGTATGTATAATAAGGAATTTGCTATCAAAGAGGTGCTCACTAAGGAAATAGCTTCTCTAAAGCAACAGGTCAAAGAGACCATGGAGGAAAAAGTTAGAATATTAAACCTATGTAAAACAATTTTAGAACAAGAGCCGATGCTGGAAGATAGTGTACCTTTTGATGAGGATGCCATAGAAAAATTAGAAACCTTGGCGAACCTCCTATTGAAGCACTACAAGGAATAACCTATGCCAAAATACAAGGGATTGGATCTAGTGGAGTAATTCACCAAGGTAGTAGAAGTATACAAGTGTTACCCAAAGAGATTTGGAGAAGTCATCTCCATTTTTGATGGAATATTTGAGCAATTGGCATGCCCTTAAAAAATTATGGAGGCTCAACTCCATGTAGAAGAAGCTTATCTATAGCAGATGGATGATGGTGCACTCTTAATAAGGGATTGTGCTTAGTGCACTAAAGCATTCAAGGATGTGGAGATGATGGAGGGAAATATCAACACTCATCATCAACAACTGAATGCTAGTTTTGTATCCTTTCGAACATAGGTTGTCAAAGAAGTCTCAAAATTTGAAGACATCCAAAAAAATGCCACCGCATCCCTGAATGAACTAGTCAAGAAGGTTGTTGAGATATCTAGCCAATCCAAGGAGATGAAGAACTCCAAGGAGGTCGTAGAGGAAATAACTGCCAAGCTACTCGATACATTATCACATTAGGATAATGTCAATAAGCAAATCAAGTAGATGGGGCCTGATGTTTTGGTAGAAGCCACTAGCGAGACCTAGTTTGAGATGGACTAACAATATAGTGTACGGTGATGTTGGCCTCAAATTTTGGCTAAGTATATTATCCATTTTATTATGGAACCTACAAGGCAAAAGAGGAGAAAGGCATAGAAGAACTAGTGTGAGAGGGCCTATTGAAAGGAGAATTTGTCACAAAGAACCCAAGAGCATAGGACTCAGAATAATAGCTGAAGACTAGGAAGTGGGAGCATTTCAGGAGAGATTCATAAGGGTCACCCAGAACTCATTCATCAAAAGTTTTTCACTAGCTCACAAGGAAATGAACACATGGTAGCAAGTATCTAACATAGTGTGAGTATATAGGAGGCGCAAAGGCCCATGTCCTTAGGAGGAGTTAGTTAGTTGAGCACCATGAATCTCAGTTTGTCAAGAGTTTGTTGGATAATTACTCCTATCATTATTTTGGTAAACACTTGGTCAGGGATAAACAAGTATAAATACCCCTATTGTAAAGTACTATGAGGATGGATTATTGCTTATTTTGATGCTTATGTTTATTATATGAATTCTGGATATTATATATCTTCTTGTGTTCATGATGAATTATTGTGTTGTATTGATTCTAGCATAGAGATTGGAACTTAGTAGAAAATCTAACCTATCTTTTTGTTGTCTAAAGTAACAACTTTAAAATGAATTGACATTAGTCTATGTAATCATGATGGCTGAGCTTAGTAATCCTAGAATCAAAGTAATTTACCTATGTTTTAATGTAGTATCTATTTAATTACATAATATAGAAGATAATATGACTAAGTTACTATTATTTTGCTACAAAACTTGTGAGAACCGATCTCTAGTTCCGCACTTCATTTTAGCATGCAAGACCCAATATTTCATGAAGGCGCTAGTGTGCTAGCTCATTGGGTTAAAGTTCAACACTGAAGCTATATTACCAATATAAACCCCAAAAATTGTTGGTCCTCTCTCTCTCTCTCTCTCTCTCTCTCTCTCTCTCTCTCTCTCACACACACACACACACACACACACACACACACACACACACACACTCACTCACCTGTCACCATCTTAGCATTGTTGATCCAACTAATTTTCATGGTGACTTGGACATCTGAGGTGGACTCACCTAAATCTCTCAATGACCCCACATGGAATTTGAGTTAAACCCGCCGCCCCTCACTTCCCCCCTCCCGTTATATCTATTTGTATGGTTTGACCCATTAGGGCATTTGAATATTTTTATTTTATTATTATTTTTATTTGCATTTTCAAATCCAAAACATGGAGGATCGTGGCATTTCTACACTCGGTGGATTTTAGTGCTTTGAATGGGGGGTCGATGGTTTGGAGGGAGGGTTTTCTCTCTCATTGGCATTCAATGGAAGAATTCAATGGTTAAGGGGTGTGGTGATTGATGTATGGGGAAAGGAGAGAGGGGATGTCGGGTTCAACAACTTGCGGAGAGTGCTTAGCATGTGGGGGAAGGTAGATGGTGTGTGGCAGAAGAGAAAGAACATGGCACGGATATATTTTCATTAGGTTTACTTTGTTTATTTTTATTCTATGCTGGCATCCCTTGGAGACTATGTTGACTGGAGGGTAGGGGGTTAACATAGGGTAGACTAAAGACACGCAGTAGGAAACAAAAATATGAGAGGAGAGTTTTTGGGTTTTTGATGAGATGTGGTTCCCTATTTTGGAAGGTCTTATTATAGTTTTGCTTGGATCTGTTTTTACGTTGAGAAGAGTAGCGGACAGGAATCAAAGGCTGGGAACTTGGTGTGGGGAGCTGGGTGATCTTAAGCGCTTATGCAAGAAAACCATTTAGAATAAAAGAAACATGGTATTCATTATGTAATCCGCAGTAATGGTGGAATGTTCGGTACACACAACTTAGGAAAGAAATAGTAAATATTTGAAGGAAACTATGTTCCTTTTAAATGCAAGATCGAATGGGAAAGTGGAATTCAGGTGGATGGAGTGGGTGTGTGGAGAATGAAAAGGCACACGGAGGAAATTGAAGAGAATAGACACGACAAAGGACAAAGAGGGAGAAGACCAAATGTGGGTTCGAACTTTACTTCTGCCACAAATTTCTATATTACAGCCTATTGGTTCGAATCTCCCCTTTTATTTAGGTGGAACTTTAATTTTATAGGGTATTTTCCATTGATTTTTATTGGTTCGGATCTCCTTTTAGTCAGTGAACAGTGGACGCAGGGGAATATTAAATTTTTTTATTTCTTTTTACTTTTTGGTGCTAGGAAAATACGTCGGCTGCGTTGACTGGGCCATGGGTGTGAAGCAAAGGGCATGCCAGAAGGGAAATGGAAATAATTTAAAACCAAGGAAACAATGTATTCTTTCCTTGATCCACAACCAATAGCGGAATGCTTTGCATACTCGTTTATGGAAAGAAATATTAAATGTTTGACGGAAACTATGTTCTCCTTTTCAATGCAAAAACGAGTGCTGGATAGAACCTGGTTTATGCCTTGGATTTTTTTTTGTACTACGAATTACTGGGTTGGAATCCCTTTTCGGTGTTAGGCAGAGGAGGAAATATTTGGGCCTCAAACCCTGCGGTCTGGTCTTTTATCCTAGCAAGCTGCTATTTTCTATATACATTTACAAGCAAGATACTACTATTTTTTTTAGGGCTAGGGTAATTGTTCAACTAAATGACCCGGGGTTATTATTTACCAATATTGGCATTAAATTATATATGAAGCAATCTGTTGCACCCCTATTTTATGTAAATAATATCATTAAGCATTTAGTCAAATCGCCATACCCTGTTATTCATATGTGAACTACTTGGATGGGTTTTACATGCTTTCAAAACTGGATTCACACCCTACCATCCTTACTGGAATGTTTATGGGTTCAATTTATGATCTGGGGGATTAAAAATTAATTCAGGTTATTTATTGTTGGAATAAAAAGGGTTTGAGTTTTAAATTGAAGTTAAAAATCAAATTGTGATTATTATTATTCCCATATAAAGAGGTTTTTATATTTTGTTAAAAGATTGGTTGAGCCATTTAATAGATTGTGGTTTGAGATTAAAATCGGTTATATATATAAAACTCATGATGTGTTGGGTTATGGGTAAGTCCCTGTGGGGATATATTATCTTATGGTTGAAGTTGACTCATAATTAAATGTTTATGAAGGTTTGTATTCACATAAAAATCATTTTAACACAAATTTTAAATGTGGGGATCATATGAGGTCATGAGACCTCGTGATGATCCAACAAATCATTTATATCAATCCTTAGAGTTCAAATCAATTTTCAGACTTTGAATAGTTGCTTCAATCATTAGTTGTCATTATGGGAAATATGGTGTATGCCTAGAAGTCATGTTGAATGTGTTGATTGGTTTTATGAGTTGATTGTTGTATATGAATGATTATTTCTACAATGTGTCATTATGATAAGCATACCTATGATTGTATGAATTATGTTGATTTTGAATAATCATTCTTTGACTAGGCTTAAATACTTAAATTGTAATGTGTGTTTATGGGCATGTGATATGGATAGGTAGATGGTATATTTAAAGGCTAACAATACATTTAGAGGTTTTCTTAGTCTCATATTATTGAATGTTATGGACATGGATTTGGTGTATATATATATAATTATGACCTTTGCATAACATATACTGGATTAACACCACTCCCAATTTATAGAAATGTCATTACTTGGTTATTTCAGTCCCTTCTTAAGGTGATGCTTTCTTAGTCACTTTCCTATTTACCTTCTATTAGTGTGTTGATTCGTCCAATGTCTTAGGAATCCGGACTTGCTCAAAATATTTTCCTAACCCAGTTGTCAAAACTACCATCCAGCTGATGGTTGAGGTCGTAAGGCCAACCGATGGTTAGGCTCATAGGGCTAGCGATAAGGGTTTATTTCATATCTGTTTGTGTACCTTATTCCTCTTGGGACACTCTTGATAATGTCAACGAGAGATGATCATATATATATATATATATATATATGATGTACCTCTTGACATTAATTACAACAATGTATTATGTTAATGTATATTTTACTTTTAGATACCTCACTTCTAAATAGTTATAGTAGTTGTTTCATGCAACTATATTCCTAGATAGACATGATAATACATCATACAACTTTTGATATGTGCAAGATTACTTTTTGTTGTTTATGTTGTTGACATTGTGGGTATGTTAGTAAATAAATGGATTTGGAATAGAAATCGTAATTTTTTGCCATTATTTATGAAGTTGTATTGTCTCATTTATGATGAAGGTTTGATGTTAGATGTTAATGTTGTCTAAGTTAATTTTAAATCTTATGTT
The DNA here is from genome assembly GCA_037957365.1 of Torreya grandis. Classification (NCBI taxonomy): domain Eukaryota; kingdom Viridiplantae; phylum Streptophyta; class Pinopsida; order Cupressales; family Taxaceae; genus Torreya; species Torreya grandis. The sequence continues at coordinate 2,222 of JARHVA010007528.1, read as the reverse complement.
TTTGGTTACTTAAACCAATACTTATTCATGAATGCTAGACCTTGATATTGCATAATAATAGTAATGACAACTCAAAAAATGGTTACAAGACCTTCCACATAAACTTAGTGAAATGAGGAAATTAGAAACATCCAAGGTAATTATTTTTCAATTTATTGATATTTTCATGCTTATCATCAAAATTTTCTTGTTATGCCATGATTGGTCATGATATTCTAATCAGGACTATTCTTTGGATGATGAGTTCTAATTTCTAATTTAGATTTAATCCTTGATAGAGAATTTATTTAGTAAATTGATTGATATATTATAGCTTAGTAAAATATGAGTTGTACCTATAATACCCCTAATAGTGGTCATGAATGTTCAAATTTATTGATGAGGAAAGATGAGTATGTGTTATTGACACACATTAGTAACGATAGTGTATATAATATCTGGTTCTAAATTCTTACCATTGGCACATGCCCTCTTTATAGTGTCTACTTTAAATGTTTTAAATTTTGGGTTAGATGATCTGATAGTATACTCAATTGATAATCAATTGTTTTATATTAGATAAAGTACTTCATCTATTTGAGGGATGTTAAAACCTAGTTACTATTATGTCTTTACCTATAACATTTGAGCCTATAGTAAGCTTATTGTAGACTGTATCTAGCTATTATGTATGCAACCCATATATCTATTGTTATATGAATTAATAACAAGAAAATAGTCAAATTTATGGGGTGATGGTTTCTTTGTTTGAATTTCTAAGATAGAGGAACCTGATGAATTTAATTTTTTTACAAGTGATTATGGAACTTGTTAGTATTGGTTTTTATCACTTACATAAAAAGGTTTATTATATAAAACTAGTCTTATCCTTGTATACACTCTTGTTATGAGAAACTTTCAAGTAACAATAATTCTATAATGAGTTATTAGTTATATTTTGTCTTGTAACAGGTTGTAAATTGTGTTATGGTTCATATATCTTATAGTCAAATTATTGCCACAACTATATAGATTTGTGTGATCATTTGTGTGGGATAACAAGCTTAAGATTTTAAATAATCGCTATATTAAAAATAATTTATTGTGTCTTGTGATAATATGTATGTAATATCTTGGATATTTTATGCTAGCACGTTAAACATTACTTGGATTATTATGACTTTACTCCATTTTGATCATCAAAGCTTTAGTAGTTAGCATATAGGATAGTTAATCATGCATGGGATATGTTATATAGATTCTCCTGTGTTGATTTTATATCAGCTAAATACAAGATGGAAATTGTTGAAACTCTACTTGGTCTTCACTTTGATATAAGAGCTAGCTAAAAATTAGCATTGAGTCCATAGTTGATCATATACCATTGAAATGATAGTCCTTATGAAGTTTTGATCATTGTCAATTAATATGTGTCTCTCATAATAGATATGACTATACATATTGGGTATCGAATTATTTTTTTATGAATGTGAAATCATTGTCTCAATCCTTATCTTTTTAAGCAAGTAATTTGGTTTTGCTTTAAAAAGTAGTGTGGTGAGCCCATGTATAATGTTGTTTTTACTCTGATAATGCCATTCCAAATTTTTGTTTAGGGGGGTGGGTTTTTTCATTTGGTATCATAGATTTTGATTTAAGTGTTTGGATAATTTTTGGACATATTAAACTAATTTTTAGCATATTTTTGAAAATTTGGTTGAGATTTTGTTTGTTTGTGCATACCCTTTCAAAAAGTTGTGTTTCCATAGTGTATGTTTATATGGATAAAATTCATAAACTTAATGTGGATGTGTGTATTATGGTGGAGGCTTGTTTTGTATTAGCCTATATTTGTATACCTTGTGATGTCAGAATACCATCTATTTGGTCATGTTATCTTTATAAGACTAAATTGAAATCTAGTATGATAAGGGTGCATACTAAACCATGGTTGGAGTTATATGTCTTGTATGGACTTATATATGTCTCACTTGCTTGAAGAATCTATGATGTGACCTTTATAAAGTCACTTAGCATCTTCTATGAATTAAATATTTCTTTAATTAGTTCTTTTTTAAAGCAAGCCTGAAGTACTAGAAATTCCTATATTGTAGAATATGTGTGCATGTATGAGGAAATTGGTAACTTTATGAAAGTTATATTATGATGTTTACCCATAAATTTGGTTGGCTCAACCTTTTACCTTATCAATTATGTTTGGGAAAGCATCACCTCTTAGTTGT